>PVJH01021847.1:0-37802 GCA_004026705.1 Nesogale talazaci
AAGGCACGTTATACGTCACAGCCACTTCCTCAAAAAAAAAATCACACACACACACACACACACACACAAACAATTTTAATGATGTTTGAATGAATAGCATAACAATGTTCCTCTTTGGGTCCCCAATCTGGAGTGGTTCTTTCAAAGGGCTTTCTTTTTGTCTTTCACACTTTGCTTCTGGTTTTGTTGACAGTGACGTTGGCTGTGGCATGGGCTACAATCTATGTTGCTTCGGGACTCAAAGAGAAAGTTGACAGATATGGTCTGATCTTGGGCATTCTTCTCCCATGGAAAATGGCACCGGGGGAACATATGAAAGCGGTTACATCGAAAGCCCCTGCTTGTGCTTCACATGCGAGCAATTAGATAAGTCAGCTGTGGGATATGTCCGTGGGTGGGAGTTGAAAGGTGCCGGATGCAGAGGCACTGCAGTGGGAGGGGCAATCACCCATCCTTCCGCTGTTACCCACCTCCACCTTCTGCAGCTCAAGCTGTGTGTGTGTGCAGGCACATGCGATCATGTTCTTCATAGATTTTAAAGGCTTTCCCAGTGCTGTTCAGCTTTTTTTTTTTTTTTTGGAGGCATTTACTGAAGGCAGCTTAGACAGGCTCTGCAGTTATACCTTACAGGGGAACTTCACTGAGAAACATCTTGAAGGATAAGATCTTTGGGCCTTGAGGAAGATAAGCTGAGTCTCACGGGTCTTGGCCAGACTCCCTGGTCTCTCCCAGATTGTTTAATACACGCTTTGTATCTTGCATATCTCGGGCTATCTTCAGTTAGTGTCCTCTTCGGGAGACAGTGCCAGCTTTCCTTCACATTCCATCTGTCCTGCTGCCATCAGGACAAACTCCAAACTCTGAAATCACTTTCCAAGGCACTTTATGATTTGGCATCTGTCTACCTCCCCAGTCTTAGCTCTCTCTACCTTACACTTCACTCCAATTCCTTCCCCTAGGCTTTCACTAAGAAACATAGTCCAACAACAAAAGAATTTTTTTTCTAAGTGTTTTGGTTTTCAGACCTGTCCTAGGGGTTATGTGGGGCTCTTTTAGGTAGGGTGCTCCACTATCCTTTCAGCTATTAAGCTACACTAATTTATTAGTTTACCATCCCAATTTCAAATATGAGAAGAATTCAGATCCATAAATTGCAAGATGAACACAAAGAGTAAGACATAGTTGAAGAAATAAAAAAGTAGGGGGATTAAGGGATTTCCCCAAGGGAAGCCATATTTGGACCCATGGTGACTAGTTGATTATGCCTTGAACTGCCAATCAGAAGGTCACTGGTTTGACCTCACCAGGCACCCTGCAGCCTTTGAAAGATTGAAAGGTGTGGAAACCCAAAGAGGCAGCTCATCTCCCTTCTGTGGGACTCCTATGAGTTTGAACTAATTGGATGGTAGTGATTTTTCTTTGTGGTATTGGAGACGGTGCAATGTATACAGAAACGACAAGTTGGAGACTCTAAAGGAGCCAGACAATAGTTTGGAAAATCAAAAACGAAATTCAAAAGGCACATCTAGAGAGGGCAATTCCACATGTCTAAAACATAAGACTTCATGGCAATTTTCCTAAATATCTCTAGGATCTCAGCAGAAATCTTCAAATGATGCAGTCAACCATTCAGGGCACATTTTCATATCCAGACATCAAGGGACAATTCATGTCAAATGTTTCTGAGGTGTGCCTAACACCAAGCTGCTTTATCGGGGAACATTTAACTTTTCTTTCATGAGTTTCTGTGCGCAGGTGGGGAAGCTGTGCCATCCTGTAACAAGACTGGCCCAGTTTCATTTTTTATAAAAGGTGTTTGACCTCTGACAGACTCATTTTGGGTTTGAGAACATTTCAAGGTCTGCATTTATGTACTGTACCAAAGTCACAACCAGTCAGTTGATGACCAGGTGGACAGTGACCCTAGAGAACAGGGTGGAACGTCTGTGGACTTCGGAGGCTATGAATCTTTATGGGGGCAGAAAGTCTCATTTTTTCTCTTGAGGAGGGGCTGGTGGGCTCAAAGAGCTGACAACCCACTCTGTCATCAGGGCCCCTTATTTAGTGCACAGTAACTCCTTTCTGGTGTCCTTTTTAAAATAAACTGGAATCGCCTGCTCTTCAGTTCCTAATCAAGGTGAAGTGATATTGATGTTAAATACCAAGTATATGTAATTTGCACTCTTCAAATACACCTTTGGACCAAAAGACCCCACATGAAGTATAACTGTACTTTTACAGTCTTTAGTACAATGCAAACTACTTTACATAAAGCCAGAGTACACTTCCTCTCTCCCGGGCTACACAACACAACATTAAAATACTGGGCTATTTCCATGGGTGAGCAGGGGGAAGAGTGGTATGTGGCAAAAGTTCAGTGTCTCACAAGCTAGAGTGCAGAGGAGGAAACTGCTATTGTTTCTGGGACCAGCTGGTGGAGTGTACACAGACCCAAGTCTAACCTCTGAGGCACCAAAGTGCATGTTGGCCCAGTGTGATAGGAGAAGACGCCTCTCACACTCTTGCCTGCAGGTCTTTGTCTGCAAGATTGCCCCTCTCCTTCTCTCCCCCTTGTCCTCCCCCTCCTCCTGTTCATTCACCTCCTTTCAATCTCTACATAGATAGTACTTCCTCCAAGAATCCCTCTAACTCCAGTTTTCCTCAAGTGTATTCCAAGAGCCCCGGCTATTGTTACCATAGCACTTATCGGTGGGTCTTTTAAAATTGCCTGGTTAGCTTGTGTATCTTCCCCACAATCCTCTAAACACCCTGCAGGTCAAGACTGTGTCCTCTTCTCTGGGCAGTATACAATGTGAGCTGTCCGAATAAACTGAAGTTTTCAGGTGGTCAGCATCAGGACTGAGAGCCCTCGGGGAAGAGTGTGCCTTTAGCAGGAGGGAATGATTTACCATGTTTTCTTTGGTTTTGAGATTTCTTTGGACCCTGCCCCTTCTTCTAAGGACTGTAGCTTCGCTTATGATGTCATGAGAAGGCCTTTATGTGCTGTTTAATCAGGACATATTTCTCATGATCGATGGCTCCCAAATCTCCCTCTACTTCTTTAAAAAGAATGGAAGATGGGCTCTTGTCTGAGTATTGAGAGGTGGAACAGTGTCTGGGCTATTCACCACAAAGCTCCAAGCTATTCCACACTGGAAGGGCTCTGGCATGCTCTCTTTCTAGTTTCCCAAACTCTTCTTGATCAAACTCAATTCTGTTTTCAATTAAATAAAATAGAGCTGGGAGAAAGAAGAAGCTTGAGTCAAACAACTGGCTAGCAGTTCTCCAGCAAACTCCTCTATTTGAGGTCAAAAGACAGGCCTGAGACATGCTTCCTTTCCCTTCACAGAGTCGCCCTTGGACCAAGGATCCGGCCTGAGTGGAAGGAAGCTTGGAGCAAGGGCCACCTCTCTTCAGCTAATTGCTCATCCCCACTAACCACAAACATCAGCACTCGGGCTCCTGCGGGGAGGAGGTGGCCTCATAAATCATAGAACTCTACACTCTTGCTGAGTGAAACGCATTTTGTGCAGCAAAAGCCCAGAAAGCACCACAGAAAAAAAACAAAAACAAAAACCTCTCCTAGATATACTCAAACATTTTCAAATACACCTTCCTCTGTGTATTTTTATTTACATGTTTAACTTATAAGCACATGTAGTTCAAGAATCCTTTTTAGGATTGGTCCCTTTTCTCCTACATACTCTCCAGGGAAGTATGCCCTTCTATGGTATGGGATGACCATAATCTCTCTGATTTGAGTCTCTACAGTTGGGCATATACATCCTTACCAATAAGTTGCCATTATAAACTACAACAAAGCAAATGACACAAATTTTGATTCATTTCTTTTAGTTAAAAATTTGCAGAAAGTTTTTTACATATTTCTGTAACTTTTTGGAGAGGAACGTGGGACATCCTGCTAGCTCACATAGTACCTTTGTCATGAATAAGGAACACGTACCTCCTGCAGGTAGGGATAGCACCTTGAGAGCACCAAATGACAATTTAAAATGTAAAATTTTAAAAAGAACTCTTTATAAGGTCTGAGCTTGGTGAGTCAAGGGCAAGTTATCCGTGAGTATGATCTGACCTAGAGATCTGAAGCAGAGAATACCCTGCTCATTGGCACATGGTGGCCCAAGAAAGGGCCACCCGTTGTTGATCCCCATTTCTCCTTACCTTGGCCATCTCAGGCTTGATCATTTGAAAACCAAGCAAGAAAGCTTTGCTGATGCGATGAGTGAGCAATGATATGAGCAGTTTATTATATGTCCAGATTTCACCTCCCTACATAATATTATTGGCCATTTATAACTTCCCTGGGTCTTTTGTAAGTTGCATGTGGTCCCTTTTTGATGATCCCCATTCCCTCCAATTCCAAAGAGAAGTGGGCAGGGCGTGGGGGTGGGGGTGGGGGCTTGATTTTTTTCTTGTTGGTTCTAAAGAGTTCTTTATGTATTGTGTTGCAAATATCTTTTCCAGCATGCTAAAAGTTTAGGTTTTGCTTGAGTTAGTTTTTGACATCTTAAAAGTTATTTTTTAAAATGTAATCAGGTACTAAAGATTTATTATTATTATTATTATTATTATTATTATTTACTTTTATGTATTCAAAGTCATCAATCATCCCTTCTATGGGTTATGTACCAGTGTGAATGTTTTGAAAAAACTTCGCTCCCAACTAAACTGAAACCAAGTACCGTAAATATTTATCTAAATATATATTTTTAATTATTATTTTTTTTTATTTTATTGGGGGCTCTTACAGCTACTACAACATTCAGTACATCATTTGTATCAAGCACATTTGCACACATGTTTCCACATACATTTCCCAACATTTTCCACTTGAGCCCTTGGTACAATCTCCTCTTTAAAAAACAAACAAACAAACAAAAAACCCTCCTCTTTCCCCTCCCCCCCCCTTTTTTTAATGAATCATTTTATGTGCCTTTTGTGATTTCATTTTGTGCATGCTTTTACATTAAAGTAATTTCTTTTTGCAAAATGGCTTTAGTCTATGAAATAAGGTAGAAAAATAATTTTAGTTCTGTACTGCTATTTACTTAAAATCTCTCATCAGATTTTTATGTAGATCCAGGTCTGAGTTTTTCATTTGATGCTCTTGAATTTATCTTTTGTTGGATAGTCCCATAATTTTTTCTTTTTTTTTTTTAGGCATCACTGCCCTGGTGGTGGGAGTAGGAGGCCCAGCCTTTGCTCCTGGGAGCCGGAATCGAACCTCCATCCCAGTGGGCCGCAGTCCCGCGCACAACCACTACGCCACCGGGGCTCAGCCCAGTCCCATAATTTTAATTATCATGTAATTTCATAATACATTGCAATACAGGGAAGAATCATATACTTTTGATTATTTTGAAAATATTCCCATCAATTTTTGTCCAAGTCTCTAGGTATATAAGATTTAAATATTAAATAATGCCAACTTCTAAAAATTGTTTGGTATTTTAACTAGGGCAATATTAACCATGTACTCAGAGAGATTGGACTTGCTTATGAGTATTTTCACCAAAGATTATGATAAAACTGCCTTTAAAATTTTTTTCTTTTTGTGTCTGTACAAAATGTATATTTCTGGGCTGAGCCCCGGTGGCGTCAGTGGTTGAGTGCAGGACTGCAGCCCGCAGGCTTGGCGGTTCAGATCCAGCGGCGGCTCTCAGGAGCAGCACGGGGTAGCGCCCACGACCACCAGAGACAGTGATGCTCACAAAAAAAAAAAAGTATATTTCTTCATAAATGGCTCTACTTTTCCAGATAAATCTTATATAGATATAATAATAATAATAGCACCTACTCCTTCGACCCTTGTCAACTAGCTCATTATCTGGTATTTTGCAGTTTTGACAATTGTACAGAGTCTGAAAATTTGGTGCAGTAACGACACACATCTGGCACTAATGGACATCAAAGTGGGAGGTGGGAGTAGAGTTGCTGCCAGTGAGAAAAAGACCTGTCACCTTGGCTAGGCCATGAGTCTCAGAAGTTTGGCAGTCAGGTGATGATAAAGTCCCCCTCCATGTGTGTGCTCTGATACGATCGATCCCCGGTCTTGCGTAATGCCAATTTCAGCATAATGACCCCGCCATTGGAATCTAAGCATGCTCATAAGGGAATATATGTGAAGACATATATTACCATGGACTCCCAGAAGATCGAACAAGTTTTCTTAGAAGAAGTTCAATCAGAGTTCTCTTTAGAGGCAAGGCTGATGAGACTTCATCTCCTGCACTTTGGACATATTACTGGGAGGGGCGAGTCTCTAGAGAAGGACCTCCTGGTGGAGGGTCTTGGGGTAGGGTAGTGTGATCTGATCTTGGAGACCCTTCTGCCCCATGGTTTCCCACAAGGACTGAAGCAACGGGCTCAAGCATAGGAACGACATCAAGGGTGGCAAACGACCAGGAGGACTTGTTCTGCTGTAGGTGGGGTAGGCTTGCCGTGAGTTGGAATCTATTTAGCACATCTAAGGACAACAAGGAAATTTTCTGCGATGGATCGTTTGTTTTTTCTTATTCCTACAGAAAATGAGTAAGAAGAAAAGAGCGACTTCACAAAGAGACCAGAGGCAAAGAGAGTTCCAGGAAGGGAGATCAGAAGAAGTAAAGGCACACGCATGAGGAAGCATAAGGAGCATTTAGGAAACACCAGATTTTGCATTAGAACAGAGAAAATAGGTAGCGAGGCAAGAATAAAAGTTTGCCTCTAAGAGATTCAAATAAAATTAGGTGGCGTCTTAACTCACTGGAAAGGGGGAGAAAGTGAATTGACCAGAAGTATAACACACCAGGCCACCGAGAATGAATAGGAGGGACTGCACTGGGGAGTCACCAGAGGGGAGAGGCTGGATGACAGCGTCTTATCATTATACACGGGGCTCTATGGACGTCTACACAGGCCTGGTCAGTGGGGATTGGAAGAAAAGGGGGTACTGAGAAAAGCCAGGGTGGAATACACAGAGGTCAGCCTGGCCAGAACTTAGGATACCTGTATCCCAACTCGGGGAAGAAATTTCCAGAGAGGTGGGACGATCAGAAGCCTGGTTCTGTACATACCGTACACACACCAAGAACTGTTTGATAATGGCACCAAGAGGCAAGAGACAGAATTAGAATTTCTCAGTGATCGTTTACCCGCGCTTCCCTCATCTTCTGGGCAAAGTTGCCCGCCTTTTGCAAACCAGGCTGTTGCATCTGTGCTGTTCTCCCCGCGGTGCTGTGTGTAGGATGGACTCGGCTTGCCTGGGCAGTGCAGCAGGCGTCCGGACAACACGGTCCCTGGGGAGCTTTTCCATTCTGAGGAACTGCCTTTTCTCAACAACCTGTAGCAGAACCCCGTTCTTCTCCACGTTGGGAGCCCTCGCCCCCCATTGGAGGAGAAGCAATAAAACCGAAAAAAGGATGCTCAGGTGGATTCCACAGACAGTTCCATTTCCAATTGCAAAATGTTCCCGAAGCAGAGAGGGCAGCTTTCAAGTTCCGTGCCCAGAGCCTGTTCAAAGATGGCCAGTCCTGCCAAGAGGCAGGGCACTCACTGCAGAATGGCACGGGGCCACCTAGGTGCTGCTGAGTTGGGTTTGACTCTCTGCGGGCCCGGCAGCGGGATGACGAAAACTGCTCAGTCTTTGACCTGCGGTACAGCTGGCTGGGCTCACCGTTCCATTTAGCAACTGTGTGTTCAACCATTGTGCCGTCTAGAACTGCGTCATCGTCTCCAAACGTCTTTCTGTATCCCAATGATGCATTCTGCTAGAATGGGTTATTGAACGGATCTACGCTTCATCAAGAACCTCACATGTGGCCACAGGATCTGAGGTAACTTAGGGTCTCTCCATGTGATCACATCGAAGATGAGGAGTCAGTGGAAGACGGAGAGACTTGTGTTGCCCTTTACAAGTCAACGACACTCTGCTGGCTGCAATGTTCTCATCTGTAAATAAATGAGGCCGGGCAGCTCTCGGATTCCATGTTAGACTTGAAATGCATCCATCTGCCTACCCATCACTCAACTGGCAGATACCACCCATGTGGAAGAGGTAAAATCCCAATAGGGTATTTTTCCATGAAATACCATTCCTTACCTGGTCATAGTACCGCAGGTAATACTTCACAACGTAGTCCACCAGATTAATGCCGGTGTCCTAGGTTCCAAAGGAAAGAAAAATGAAAATGAAAATCACCATTAACATAAACCCCCCATGTACGCAGTGACCAAGGTGAGAGCCAAAATCTCGGTTAGTGTCCCCTCTACTGGGTGACGCCTCATCCTCATTCTGTTTGAGACAAGAAGACTTTCCTCCTTCTGCCTTGTCCCACACACTTTTAAAAAAATTGCCATCTCTGTAAATAAGGGACACCAGACTATCACTTATGGAGAAGAATAGACCGTGGTGGCAGTGAGGAAAACAAATCAACAGACAGACAGACAAAAAGGAGCCCCTAATATTTCTCGCACAAAGCCATGTCAGGAGGGAGTGGGGAACCAGGAACTAGAACAGAAAGCCATCTCTCCCCTTCCCACCTTTCAAAAAAAAAATGTGTATTCTTAATGGTGTGTAAAAAAAAAAAATCAGGGTAGCTTAAAAGGAACACCATGCCACTTTATGACCCTGGGAGGCCAGGGGCGAGCAGGCCCTCCCACAAGACAGCCTTTGTGTCTTGTTCACATGGGTCTAATTCTAATTTGCCTGTGTGTTTCTCCTCCCTCTCCCCTCCTCCCCCCCTCCATAGGATGCCTAGATATGGGCAGGTTGTTTCTGAAGAAGTGGCTCTGCAGGGAGTGGAGCCAACTGATCTTCAGGCTTAGAGAGCTTGACAGTAGACCTCGGCCGAGGTTGATCATTGCTGTGGGCGAGAGGACAGTGCAGTGGCTTGACTCAATCAGTGACTCGACACGGCTCTGCCACTTGGGAATGAACACATTACCAAGTGGAACATGCTCAGGTCAAGGGGCCTCAAGCTTTGTTTGATGGCTCATGTCACATGCTATCTATGTTTGGCGCTCTGTGCTGTTGCAGTTCAACACAAAGGGTAGTGATTTTACCATTCCAGGTAAGATCTAAAATGAAGACCTTATCTTCCTTTAGAAGCTAAAAGAAAGGCAAGGCAAACATGGGTACTCGAAAATGATGACTATGAACGGAACGATTCAGACTATGGTTTTTTTCCTCTTGAAATGAGAGGCACAGAATGAACGACGTCATATTCCACAACCACTCGTCATGAAAAACAAGTCAATACTTAACCCGACTTTTGACATCCTTGAGTTTGGGCAGAATTTCCAAGCTATAGCCATCTGCTTGTCCGCGGGTTCTGTTTCCTCCATTCATGTAATTTCCAAAAGCCAGAATGAGTGCTAAAATATCCTTCACACTCTTCATGTGCAGCAAACCCTACGATAGCAAATATCAATTATTGTGGTGTTCAGTTACAGATGATAACGTGCTGGTGTTCTTCCCACGGATGTCCGGGGTGTCCGGGGGCTTCAGTGGGCCATGTGCCAAGCAGGATTCATAGCTGGTGAAATGGAAAAGACATCTTTCCAAGCCATCAGTATCTTTAAAAACACCTTGATCACCATTCTTTCCTGTCCACTAAACGAATTCATTAGAAACAGTACATGCCCTAATAGTTAGGATTAAGTATCAGAATTCATTTTAGACAACTTTATTTTTCTAATGGATATTTTAAAGTGGTTGTAAGGGAGTAAAAATGGGTCATTGTATTTAAACTTCAATAAACTTTGATGAGTTCTAACTAGAAAGCAGTTTAGTGTCATTTAACAATCTATTTTGGGACCATGTATCTATATCAACAGTCTAGTTAAATTTAAGAGAGATCTACTAGTACGTTCTCCCTTCTCCCTGGCATCACCCTTAGGAAAGATGTCTTTGAGGCCACAGCCATGGTTATTAAGTGTTTGCTGATCTGTCTATTAACTTTTACAATTTCAGACTGCATAGACTTTTCTTCAGCTCCCGATCCCATTGGTTTTCCCTCTCATTCTTTTTTGTTCCAAGTGTACATTTTCACACTGGAATGCTTCCCATACCTACTACTCTCCCCTAAGAATTTGGTTGCTTTTGCCTTCTTTTTTATTTCAGGACAAGGAAAGCAAGTAATATTCAGTTTCTAGGCAGACTACTGCTCCTCCTTTGTGGGATGCTATCCGGGGGTATTTTTAATACTTTGGTAACATGTATTATTTCTCTATTGGGATCTCTGACATTTTAGCAGAACAAAAATCATATACCCTCAGCAAAGTAACTAAGTATTTTACACAATCCTTTCTGAAGGGACAGTCACTGCCTAGAACTGTATTTCCGGGTCAATGCCAATATGGCAGAGCCACCACAATTGTCTTTGCCCATTACTATGATATAATTGACCAACTCTCTAGGGTGGTTTATTTTACATGTGGACACACCTCAGATGATCCAACGTGGGTCTGGTGCAAAAAATGTCCTTTGCCATTAGGAAAATAAGATGTCCTCAAACTACGGCCTGCGGGCCTCATGCGGCCCGCCAAGGACATTTATCTAGCCGCCGGGTATTTTTGCTGCTGCTGCCTGTCCTGCTTAACAGCCGACTCATCCTGGGTCAGCAGTGAATTTGTTCATAGTTTCTTTTCTTTTTTTTAAAACTATAGTCTGGCCCTCCAATGGTCTGAGGGACAGTGAACTGGGCACCTGTTTAAAAAGTTTGAGGACCCCTGTGCTAGACCATTCGAGTGGTCTTTTAAGAGGCTCAGGCTGTGCAGGGTAGATACCAGACTTGTTGGACCATAAGATGCAATCTCCCCCACCCAAAGTGGGGGGAAAACGGGGCTGTGTCTTATGGTCTGAAGGTGCGGCACCCCAGACCACTCGTTTATGATCCCGTGTGCCTGCTTACTGACTACTGCTGTTTGCACGCTGCGCATTGCTGTGTGTTCAGGGGAAGTCACACCTCCTGGAGTCTCAATGTCAGTCAGGTCACATGATCGGCACAGCACATGCCTCCCCTCACTTGTTCATGAAAGTGATGGTGGTTCTTAACACCACTGTTGAGTTTATGCTGTTAAATAGCACCATATTTTGCTTTATTTTAATAAATATCAGTATACTGCTACTATTTGGTTCAGAATATTTTTTTCTTGTTTTCCTGCTTTAAAAACTGGGTGTGCCTTATGGTCAGGTGTGTCTTTTTTTGGGGGGGGAGGGCATCACTGCCCTCAGGTGGTGGGAGTAGGAGGCCCAGCCTTTGCTCCGTGAAGCTGGAATTGAACCTCCATCCCAGTGGGCTGCAGTCCCGTGCACAACCACTACGCCACCGGGGCTCAGCCCCTAGGTGTATCTTATGGTACGAAAAATATGGTATCTGGAATATTTAAGAAGATCTGTCTGTTAAAGGACCACTTTGCCTCCTCCTTTCTCTCCCTCTCAGTTGCATCCTTTCCTCCTTCTCTCTCGGCCACTCCTATAGGCACTCCTTCTCATACTTGAGGCAGTTAATAAAGATAACGATCCCCAATGAAACTTAGGAAAACACAGGTTCTAACTTCAAAAGGTCTTGTCTTGGGGACACCAGTTGGTCTCTCCTGCCTCCCGATTTCCACCTCTACTCCTCATAAGGGCAGGGCTCTCGGCCAAAGGAACCAACAAGCATACCTTAGAAGCTCTGGTGAGGATTTCCACCTTTCGGTGCAAGGAGGTGACACTCTCAGAAAAGACAGACCTGAAGATGATACACTGGGCACGTTCGGCAAAATTGGGGATCTGGGCCAGCTCATGTAAAAATCTGCAATGACAAGAATAAAATCGTCTGGCTGCAGACACACTCTCAAGGAAAATAAAGGGACAGCTGAAACAACAGGAAAGTATTAGATGGGCATACTCGAGAAACTTTGGAGGGTATGTGTTAATAACAAAGACCTCACCCACCCACCCCCCTCAGGCTTCTATGATGGTGAATAACGACATGGAGTATAGGTTACTTTAGGAGCAAAGGGTTCATACAAGTCCAGCCTATCTCCTGCTAAGAAGTGTTCAGGGTAGGAGAAAAAGTACATAGTAAGCTTTAAAAAAAAATTACTTTCTAATTTAAAAACCCAGACTCTCTAAAGGTATGATTATATAAAATCAGGGGAGTAGACTCTTTAGGCAAATATCTAGAGCTAAGTGTTGAAAGACATAAAAGGAAAAATGGATATCTCATTTTAAAGTGAGATGCTGCCGCTGCTGTTAACCATCACCAAACCCAAGGAGGAAGATAATCGTCCACAATGAGCACAAAGATAATCATTCCCCCGTCCCCCCTCCCTCGCTACTTCTATTCTGTTCTGTAGCTCAACTTAAATGCATAGAAACATTTCCCAGCTTAGTGCTCAGAACAAAGGAGCCACTCACTGAGCAGACACAATCTAAAGTTTCTCGAAATCCTTAGAAGCCAAAGGTGGGTACTGACCTGCACACAGTAGCTCACTGTCTGAATCGCTGGGCACTGGTGCCTTTTGCAAAATTAGTTTGGAACGGTTTCATGCTCTCTAGTCCAGCCATCAGAGGAAGGGGGGAGAGAAGCTAAAACTGGTGGAAATGCTTGGACACCAACTCAGCAAAGGCAGGATCAGCTAAAAGCCATTAATGTCATTTTTAGAGCTGCGATGACTAACTGATGACTTCTGAAAGCCTCCATCAATACATAATGGCATTGCCCTGACATTTCGCAATGACTCACCAAGAAGGCTTTTAAACAGGAGCAAAGCTGGAAGCCTTCTTCTTTCTCTGGCCAAAGAAAACTCCTTGGTTCATCATCTCTGCCTCCTTTATCTTTAGGGAGATCTGGTTTTCAATAAAGGTCTAATGATCAGCTGTTTGCCTGATTAACGCTAGGAGCCTCTATGGCACATGTGGCTGGGGACTCAGCTGTGAACTGACAGGGGAGCACTGTGACCCCCCCCTCCCCTAGCTGCTCCCAGGAAAGTGGTCTGGCCATCTGCTGTGGTCAAGATTGCAGCCTTGGAAACTCTTTGACTTGTTCTTCTCTGCTACGTAGGGTCCCTATAACTAGTCACACTTCATTCACTTTTTTTCTTTTTAAAAGGACCTTTAAGATGAAACAAGAAATAAAAGAAAACACCCCCTCATTTTAACTCTCTGTCCCTCTATTATGAAAAAAGTATCTGAAGCAATAAAGAAGCAGAAACCCAGAAAGATTCTATATCACACCAAGATATAAATGATATATTTTGCTGTATGTATCAGTTACATTGTTTCCTGCCACCACAATCCACTGCCTATAAAAATAGTATCAAGCAACTATCCAGTGACTGAAATTAGTGGTTCCACCAGTCTAGGGGAGATAAAGAGCCTGTGGCATTGGCAGCATCTCCTCCTGCAGTGATGTGTTCCGGTGCTGGTAAATGCCACCTTGAAGACAGCACCCTGCATCTCTCTCGTCTCCAATGTGACCAGAGACGTGGTGACCTGTGCAGAAGCTAAACCTGTGTACCCTCCCTCGTTCGAGTGGACACAGCAAGGGGGTGGTTCTCTGGGATGTCTGAGAAGCTTCCCAGCAGCTCCGCAGCCCTCCAACCAGAAGGGGGAACTTCTGGATGCACAGTTATGTGTATCGACTGAGAAGGTCCAGGATGATGAAGGAGAAACAAGGCCACAGACTCATCAAGCTACGCTCTGAAGGAAAAACCAAAGCGGGCAGGTGTGCAATACTATTAGGGAAGGCTGGCTGCCATGGGGGCCTGCAGTAGGCAGGCTGTAAGGGGACCTCCAATCTCAACACCGTCTGCAAGGAGAAGGATTGCAAACATATCCAGAGTTAAAGGAAGGGTGTCACGGGTAAAGCATGTGTCAACGTGGCTGGGTCGTCATGATTCTCAGTGCTTTGGCAGGTAAGTAATAATGCGAAACGGGAGTTATATAATGATGTCATCATTCCATGAGGTGCTCTGCTGCAATCAGCCAACCAGCGGGAAGGGGATTGGGGGTCGGGGGGGCTGCAACATCTTGACTGGGATCATAGCCCTGATCTGATGGCAGGGGAGTTTCCCTGGGGTATGGGCTACCTCGCCTTTTATCCCACAAAAGATGGATTACCACCAAGAAACAACAGCTGGGGTACACGCTCTGGACCAAGAAGATGCCTGGGCTGAGAACCAACTAGACCCAAGGGGAAGACTAAAGTCAAAAACACATATAGCTCTCCTAGGAACACTGGGTCCTCAGATACTGCAAAGGAGAAGAGACTATTCAGCTAGAACTGACGGGGGTGGGGTGGTAGAAAGAGACAGACAGAGAGAGCACTTCTCATTAGGATTGGTACCCTGAATTCGGACTTCTAGTCTTCTAACCTGCAACAGAATAAACTTCGACTTGTGAAAACCTTCCCCCTGTGGCATTTCTGTCATAGCAGCATTTGATACTAAGATAGAGGATGAAGGGACATTTACATATCTTTTATAAAGAACTTGGGATGTCATGGAAAATTAGTTCCACAGCGCGTTAGTCAAGAGGTTTCAACAGGTCCTTGAGACATTTATGAATCACTTACTGAGTGTCAGGGACTGGTGAAGACCTGGGACCTGTGAACCGAATTCTAACGATCACATATTCCTTCGTGGGATCCTGAAAATGCACCGGTGCCTACTAAGGAGCGTGGATGTGGTGTCTGTGAGGAAGTATACAGTGGAGGCTATGGTAGCCCCACACAGGCACGAAGTGGGGGCCTTCGAGGGAGGAGGCTAGTGTCACCCCATGCTTCTTGTGCATGCCCCATGTGAGAGACTGCTGAGCAGAGCTCAGACAAGTTGGTTGACATTGGAGGTAGGGGTTGGGGAGAGGCTGTGAGCAGAAGTTAGAAACTAGAGGAGTTTTGTGATCTAAAATAAGGAGTATATATTTTTTTTCTGAATGAAGTGTTCAAAGAAGAGAAGAGAAGAGATACTTTAAGCTTTTTAATTTAGCCAATCATGATGGCAGTGGTTTGGCTGACAGATTGGAGGTGGTAACAGATGTGAGGCTGGGAGACCTACTAGACCTTTGCTGCCTTGGTGGCATAGTGGTTACTCAATCCAGCTGCAATCTGCAAAGCCCACAGTTCAAAGTCACCAGCCTCTCTGCGGGAGAAAGATGGGGTCTCTGCTTCTGTAGTTACAGGGGCAGTTCTACCCTGTCCTGCAGCATCCCTTTGAGTCCCTATGGACTCGGTGGCCATGAGTTAGGTTAGGGGTTTGGCAATATCCCACAAGGGAAGGGAAGATTGAAGGCGCACAGGGTGCACAGAGAGAAGCAGCCGACTAAGGAAGCTATCAAGCACCTAGACCTGGTCTGGCAATTCCTTCTGGGGTCCTGAAAAGAGTCTAGGATGACTTGTTGACTCCTGGCTTAAAAGTTATGAAATTCTGGAGGAGCAAACTTGGAGGGGCAGATATGATTTGATGTCATGTTCATCCAAAACTAGCTACATGGAGGTTTAAAAGTCCCAGAAATACAGTTACCCCAAAGGCTATGGAGAAATGGGCTCATAAGTATCTCATTTCCCCAACTATGTTTTACACTCTATACTCTTACAGGTGGAGAAAATAGCCTTTATCTATAGCCCTGAGCACAGGGCCTGGGAACTTACTGTAGATTGGCTTCCTTGGGCTGGTTCACCTTGACAGTTTACTGCAGTGTTTCCTAAAGCAGGTGACACTGCTCCCTGGGGCAAGGGTAGGGGGTGGCACTGGGATAATGCAAAAGCAGACAATACCTACAACAACCCTGGATGATGGGCTATAGTACAAATGTTCTTTCATTGCCAGGGGCCGCTGGGTGATTTTTTTTTTTCCTGGAAAGGGGGCAGTAGGTCAAATATACCTTACCATCAGGCATAGCGATACTATGTGCCCTACAAAGATGCCCAAAACAAAGGCTCTTTACATTCTCCCACCAAGGCCAACCCGTTATTGCAGGCTCTAGCTTCAGCCTGTGCACGTAACTTCATAGAAGTCCTGAGGCTCACACAAGTAGCACAATGCTGGGGGAATCCAGGCTTCTGTTGGGATTTCCCAAACTCCCAAGTAGGTACGATCTGTGTGTATAGCCTCATGCCACGTTGTGACTTCCATTCTGCCATGGGGGAGTTTCCATCTGGCACCTCATTTCACTCGTCCACGTGTCTTTTCTGTGGGGACCCAGGGCAGCTGTGGAATCTTAATGGAGTGGCTTAGCAGGCTGTAATGGGCATGCAGATGGCTAAGCCCACTTTGTAGAACCTCGCCTGACCTCCCCATGACCACGAGGTAGGGCATGAAGAGAATGGTCAGCCATCCCCATAGTAGGTGGCTCTCTCTGTGTCAGGTTGGTCCTTCGGCAGAAGGCAGCTCAGAGGGAACTGGTGTTCTAAATATGGCACCGGGGAGTAAGAGAGCTGATGAGGTGAGGGATGAGGCCCGCCTCTCCGTGCAATGATTTATAGGTCCGGGCGCTGCAGGGCTCAGGAAATTGCAATGCTAAGACTATAAATGATTCATATTTTCCAGTATGTAAAACATGCTTATAGTCGACTGACTGGAGCTAACGGCAAATAAATTGCCAGAGAAAAGGACTCTGGTATAAGTCAAACAAATGCTTCACTGTGCGGCAAAGGTGACAATCATGCCACATGACTCGGCCCACGCACAGCACCTCACCAGGACAACATAATTCTTCTCTGCTGTCAGTGATGGCGTTGTGGCTTCAGGAAGCTGCTCTGATGAGCATGGCAAACCTGGGAAATCTTTTCTGATAAGATCATCAGAGGAGATAACCGTAAGTTGTCTCTGTTACGTTCTTGCCACTTCCGTTCTGTGGCCTGTCAATTAATCGCAAACACAGTGCTGCAGAGGCAGTACCACAAAGGGGAAAGTGGCAAGGGGAAGCAAGGATGTCTCCCCCACTGTCCTGTTCATTTCCTGAGGGCAGCCACATCCAGCCCACCACGTATTTATGTCCAGCTCGTGAACGAAGAATGGAGTTTGGAATTTTAAATCACTGGGGGGCCAAAACATCAGTAGGAAGATAACATCGTATGACCTGTGAAAATGATATGGCGTTCTAATTTCAGAGTCCACAAATGAAGTGTTCTTGGAACAGTCATCCTCGGTTTGTTTGTTTTTTTTTAATGTATCCACCAGGGTTTCTTTCATCAGATGAGGGCAGAGCTGAGCGTTCCAATGACTGAATGAACTCCAAAGTCTACCATAGGCCTTATCTGGCTCTTTGCAGGGCAGGGCTGCCAACTGCTGGCTGGAGGAATGGCTTCCCAACTCAGTGGTGCAGGCACTAGGGAAATGCTTGACCATCCTGTCTGCAAACACCCCGCCAGGGCCTAGTCAGTGTCCAAATATCTCATCGCAAGCCACTTAGTTCCCAGGCGTTAACACGATCCGGAACCCATTATGCCAGAACTGATCCCGACTCTGGGCGACTCAACAGGGCAGGGTCGAGCTGCAGTACCGAGGCTGCGATCTTCAGGGTAGCAGAGTGCACCATCTGTCCCTGACAGGAGGGATGGCGTTTTCAAACCACCCACAGCTCAGCCAGCCGCCACGCACTGCCCTCTCCAGGGTCCTTTCAGGAGCACATTAGTAGGCGTTCATTGATTACATGCAGATAACCCGTGATCTGGGAATGGAGCGCAGGACTGGCAGGGGCGGGAGTTGGTAAGTGTTTGAAGACACTGACGTGGAAGACCCAAGAACCCACTGTGCACAGATTCCCAGGAGTCCCACCCTATGAAGCAACCGTGTGTGAATCTGGGCGGCTGTTTCTGAACTGGACCCTCTGTGAGGGCCACTTACCTAAGCCTCCCAGTGTCATTGTGAAGGTTGATCCATAGCTGAGTAAACTCAGACCCCACCCCCGCACCCCCACTGGTCAGACAGGAATGCTTTCCTGGGATTGAACGTCCAGGCCTCCATGGGAAAGGGTCAATAGTCATTCTAGAGGACTCAAGGGTAAGGTGTGATGATCTCAGGGCAGTCCACATAACCTCAGACTTCTCTAGGGCGGAGCATGCTACCTTGAACCTGACTACTCTGTTTCTCCAGTGTCCTCCACCTCTTTGCTTTGCCCCAGGTTGAGAAGGAAGAGCTGAAGTGGACATGAAGCACTCAAGGAAGGCAGCAGAGGTGACCCGTGGTCTGACTGGATGCATTCTAATTCTGACAGTTTGGGTCCTGACACCCTGGGGGTGAGGAGAGTGGGCCCTGGGGTTGGTCTGGGGCTTACAAGCTCCAATGGAGTCAAGTGAAGGGCAAGAGTAATGCAAGCAGGCATGACATTTCTGGGGCAAAATGACAGCCCAGGGCACAGGGGAAACAGCTGGTGGGAGGATGGATGGAGAGCAGCAGCAGCCCCCGAGAGGAGGCTGAGCAGGTGGAGCGATGGGGTGCGGGGAAAGCTGGCTCCTGGGGGCGGCACTGACTGGGGAGGGTCCTGAGAAAACCGAATTTGAAAGCTGGAACTCTGAGGTCATCTTTCTAACTGCATCAGCAGAACCTTAAACAGAGCAATGCCTTCTTCTTTCCTCGGTTACCCTTTTGGCCAGAATGTTTAGTCTAGGAGGAATTAACAAATTGCTGGGACAAGAAAGGGGAGCGAGAGGCGGCGAGGGGGCTGAGGCAGGGAGAGGGTGAGATACTGTATCCAGCAGCACAAATCTCGCTGCTTTTCCTGACAGCCCAACCACCCTGCATTGTGCAATAGGTCACAGGCATGACGCGCTGTGACTGCGCTCAGTCGTGGCTGTTCCCGGCGGGGAGGCAGGGAGACGCAGAGGGCAGTCTGCTCTGTGGTGTCACAGAAAAGGGCTCCAGCGGCCTTACTGTTCAGGCTTATCCAGCAACTTCAATTCTTCTTCTTTGGATGTCTGGTAATACTTCCTTATTTTAACCAATTCGTCCTCTTGAGCTCTCTGTGTTGAAATGAGATGGGGGAGGAGGGGGGCGGAGAAGACCATTAGAATTTGCATACAGCAGAGGATGTGACAAGTTTAGTCCCTTGACCACAAGCATCAACAGCACCTGCCATTTGTTAGGTAGCTGCATCACTGTCCAGATCCCCGAGGGAGGAAATCCCTGGGACGGAGCAGCAAGCCCTCTGAGGGATTCTGGCACACGCAAAACTCTCGAGCCTCGAGGCTCTGGTAGGAGTGATCCTCACCCATGACCCCGGCGGGATGCAGGAGGCAGAGTGCATGATGCTCACTCAGTCTACCCAGATGTCTCCCTGGTGGACAGGTATGAGCAAACTGACGCCAATTGCAGCCTTCCCCTCTGGGCAGCTCTTCTAACTCACAGAGACCCCGGGTTCTTTGATTTCTACCTGCCACCTTCCCTCTTGTCTGTAGGTTGGAAACGCTCTTTGTGGGCCCCAGGTTTAGCATTTAAACGATGGCTTTCTCCAAGTGCTGCGCTATTTCAGCTGCAGGCAGCTTCTCTCAGCTGTGAGACGCTAACAAGTTCTGGTTCTGCGCATGGTGCCTGCACCAAGTAGATGTGGAGCAAATCCCTTAACGTGTATTGCCCCGTCCCCATTTTATAGACAATTCCGTGACTTCATTAACTGCCGAAAGCCATTCTCCCTGATGGCACTATGCTGCCTTCCAGGCACTACCCAAATGTATTATTAATCTCTAGCAGCCTGACACTTGTGTGCTTTTTTTTCTGAGGGGGGGGGTGCTATTGTCCATTTCTGGAAGCCTGACTAGTGTAAAGCAATCACACCTCCCCCCCCTCCCCCCAGGCTGCTCCTGCTCTACCTACAGGAAGGAGTCCTGGGGACACAGTGGCTAAGCCCTCGGCTACCGACGGGAGGGTTGGCAATGTGAACTCACCCTGGGGTTTCCCAGGAGAAAGACCTGCTGATCTCACAGGCCAGAAAACCCTGTGGGTTGGTTCTACCCTGTCACCGGGAATCACTGAGCATTGACTGTCCAACGCAAAGACATACAACTACCACAACAGTCTCGTTAAAGGATGTGAAACAAAACAAGGGTTTGGCACGACCTGGGCCCCCAATGGTACTCAACTCTGGGCTGTTCCTATAAATGAGACTTAAGGGGACTGTGAGGATGGAAACAGATCGCTTTTTGAGCTTGGTGATCATGGCATACTACAGAGCCCCAGGCAGCTTGCTGGTCAATTCAATTATGCAAGCAGAGAAGGCTCTGGTTCATTTTATGTTCTGGAGTCTTCAACAATCAAGTGCCCCTAAACAGGTGTGCAATCAGGGGGCTGCAGACTCGAATGTGTCATCTTTTCAAGAGAGACTGCTTGGTTATGTCCGTGTGGTATGTAAATCAAGAGATCTTACATATGTACGGTGTTGTTTGCTTTTCTACACACCTTGCTGCTGTTTTATAAATTGACTGCTCATTTAATTCTCTTTTGCAAACATATACAACACACACAGACACACTTAGAATCTGTTATAATTTTCCTTGTTCTTATAATCGAACAGGCCTAGAGAGTCCGGGTAACTAGTCTAAAGTCATTCAGTAGCCACTGGTAGACCTGGACCTCAAACCTAAGATCTCAAACATAAACGCATCTTCGTATATTGTTGCCTACATTCAACACCATCAGCTCCTGTTGTGTGGGGGTCATCACCCAAGCTGGCATGACACCACTCCTGCTCGTCTAGGGAGACAAGGGCATACTCTGTCACTGTGCAGGTAGTTTCACTTCATTTCAACAGTAATGGCCTGGGCTCAGTGATGCATCAGTGGTCTCCACCCTCCCCTGTGGGTGTGTGAGGGATTTACCAACCCAGATCCACTGGGAGTGAGGAACCTGGGTCTTTTCTTTTGCCTGGACTTAATCAAGCTTTCGTTTCTGTGGGGAGGTTTAGAAGACAAAGTCACGATCCTCACGACCCAAATGGCTCACTGAGTTTTCTCAGGTGGAGGGAGTCCTAGTTAGACCTTAGCCCTTTTGATGGGTAAAGATAAAGAGAATTTTGAAAGCCACACCCTTGCATAGCCTTCGTCGCCACTCACGTTTTCATATAAGGCTGCCAGTGTTTCCAGATCGACCACAGAGTCATCCACGTTGAAAATAGCTGCCGGCATCCACAAAGAAAAAGGAGAGATGATTAGAGGCCTATACCGCAGCTATATTAAGCCATATAGTAACGCACGGTCTTACGCAAGTCACGCCTTGGGCTGGCTCTAACGCTCCTTCCTTCAGGGGGCACGAATGAAAGGGACCCAAAATGATTCCTGTCACTAGCCCGAGCCTTGCCTAATTCTGCATGCTCTGTGTCCTTTCTGCAGTTTAATTTAGGCTCCACAGGACAAGTGTTTGTGCTTTAAAATTAAATCAGTTTTGTGAGTTTGAAGCACAATTTAAAATCTTTCTTCCCGGCTGGTAATTGAAGAGATTTAGTACCTAATGCACCAGAACCGACTCTTGCCCCATTACCAGGAAGAAAAAAAAAAGGTGGGGGGGAAGACAATGTTAGCAAATTAAATGAATTCAGGCATGTGATCTGAGGCACCTTTTCCACGGCTACTGCAAACAGCTTGTTTGGATTAAAAAGACAAGAAAGAGCAATAGTGGAAAATTAAGATTATGGAAACCTCCCAAGAGCCAACTTCTTGCTCCTATGGTTTTATTCCTAGGCTCCTCTGTATCTTCAATAAGTCACTAAGCATTTGCTGATGTGCTTATGGTTTCATCCAGGGAGATTCCTTCCCATATGTGCCGGGGCACAAACATTGACATTTGAAAGCCAGAATGGCTTTGAATATCAAAGTTGTTTGGAATGGGCCAAGTCCACATCTTTAAATAATTATTCAAAACTAATAAGGTTTGTTCCCTCAACCCTACCTCTCTCTCTCTCTTCTCTGACTTTACACTGTGAAATTAACCAGCACGCTAGTAAATTTTCTCCGTGGCAGGCTAATTAATTTTATTAAACCAAGCAGTGATATTTAGAATGCCTTAAAATGTTGCTTGTCAACCATTATGCGGGTTCATTGGCTTTACCCCATGCCCTTGGGAGAAGGGGAGGACTCAGGTAAGGAGAGTTCTGATGGTTTGTTTCTTCTGTAGTTTAGAACCTGAGGAGGCCTTTTTATGCCATGCTAGCACAGTTTATTCACTGAGCGACGATCGGAGGATCTTTACAGAACACCAAGAAATGTACTTAGAATCCCTTCGGAGGCCACCTTTGCTAATTTAGGAGCTAATCTGCCAGCTCCTTCTAGGTATGTGGGGTTGTGAGAAAGAAGAAGGTTCATACATTAGTGATGACCTGAGTTGTCTCACATTCCCCCAAGACAAAAGGGAAAGTACACTTCCAGAAAGGCGAGTATGACCTTACCGGCGAATCAGTCAGGAGTTCAGCTACACAGCTGAGCCTGTTCTGTGTCCAGCCAGTTTTGATCTGGTGGATGTAGGGAAAAAAAACCATAAGGGGACTGGGGAAGAAGTGTAGGTCTCAGAGACTCTTAGCCACCTTTTGAATGGGTACCAAATGTGTACAATTTCCCAATGTGTACTGACATCCTGAGAGTGTCCTGAAATATGCTCGATAGAGAAGTGTACACGGCCCAGAAAATACACTGTCTCGTGAAACGCACATTCCAGTGTATGGAACAGAAAACAAACCGGTGGCGTGACAATCCTCAATAACGAAGGAGAGGCAATGAATGAAAAGCCAAACTCACTGCCCATGAGTTCTTTTGGACTTTGAGCAACCCTCTGGGACAGGCTGATCTGCCCCTGTGAGCTTCGGAGGCTATGACTGTGGGTGGGAGCTGAAAACCCCTTCCCCCACCCCAATCCCCACCCCGATACACTAGCAACAAGTGAAGCATGAAATAGGGCGCTCAAGGCAGGTTTCCTTAAGGGGTGACATTTGACTAGGACATGAAGAGGTGGCTTGGTGCAGGTCTAGGAGAGGAACATTCTAGGCAGGACATCTTTCTTCTGTTGAAGGAACACAAAAGGGTTGAGAACACGGCCAGCATGGCTTTCATAAGGAGAGCAGAAGTGTAGGGAATGGAAGGAAGTTCTGGTTAGAGTAAACAAACCCTTTATTTATTGGCTTGTTAGACTGTCCAACCTTCAGCTTATTGGTAAAGTGTGGCTTTTACTGCATCTTGAGAACACTCTCAGTGCGGTTTATCTATATGTCTCTCTACATATATATAGTGTGGTAATATATAATTATATATAATGTATACAAAGTGCATGGACGACCTCTAAATGCTAACTGTGCACAATGACTATTATTTTGTTTTAATGTTGGTTCATGCCATGATCTCCTTTAATTAGAGAAATAATTAAATGTGACAGCAACTAACTGAGTCATTGGTTTGTCCTATAAATGCAACTTTGAAGAATTCTTAGGTGCTTCAGATGAGAGCAGCTGCTCCTGGATCCTTTCCTTCCTTCCTTCAAGACCCTACCACACAGCCTAGCTTCAGGAAGCATCTTTGACTGGAGAGCAAAATACAGCAATAACTCTAATCACACACACACATACACACACACAAATTAAGGGCCCTGCTTTAAGAGAAACAAATACAACAGACTTCTGGATCTACTGAGGAAGTAACCTGCTTTTTACCCCTGACTTCAACCTTTCCCGACAATCTAGCTTTCATCATACTACCAAAGTTAGTTATTTAATAAAACAAATAAAGAAACAAACAAAAAAAACAACAACATAGGCCTCAAAATTTTACTTTGATGTTCAAAGCACCTTGGATGCTTTAAATATTGGGTGAATTCCAGGCTCCTTGATCTGGTTTTTAAGCTCATTCTTTGCCTGGCCCCAAGCTACATTTCCAAATCTCATCTTACACTACACTTCCTCCATGCGCTCTGTGCCCGGCTGCATTGGGCAGGCCCCCATTCCCAAGAATGCCATGGCTTCCTGTCTCTCCACAGCTCATCCTCCAGGGCCCGGCTCGAATATTCCCTACCTTAAAAGGGGATCTCTGGCCTTGGGATTATTAAATTCTCACTACTTCCCTCTTCCACAACAGTTCTCAACTTTCCTAATGCCACAATCCTTTATAGTAGTGACCCCCCCCCCAACCATTAAGTTATTTTCGCACTAACTCATCACTGAAATTTTGCTACTGTTATGAATTAGACGACCCCAGTGAATGGGCTGTTTGAACCTCAAAGGGGTCACGACCCACAGGTTGAGAGCCACTGCTCTACCACAAGACCGCACTCATATTTTACATAAAGCAAGAATCGCATCTTTTCACCCTCTGTTGTATGAGAGCATCCCTCCTCCACTTTAAGACACGAGAGTGAAAGATGGCTTCTTATGTGTCTTAATAACCTTGGCACCTCGAATAACACATGTCACATAAAAAGTTTGTGGGTGAGATAGATGTCCCAGGATTCAGAGAGGACAAATCATCGGGTTGGACATCAGAAAAGGGGCCACTGCTTGGGAAGCAGGGAGTTTCCACAAAAGGTGCTTGAAAAATTAGGAAATGGATCAATGGGTTGTACAACATAATAAATATAATTGATGCTACTGAACTATACAAGTGAAAGTTCAGATGTGCACCCAAACATAACATGCCACAAAAAAATTGTGGGTTTTTTCTTTTTTGAATAAGAGAGAACAGAGAGAGTAGGGATTTTACAAAAGGGTAGGATTTCAGCAGATGGACATAGTATTCTTATTGGTGGAGGGAATATGTGAAATACTGTTGCTCTTCCCTTCCCACCTATATTTCCTCGTGCTAACAAAACCAAGGTTTAGCCAAACTCACTATCATTGAGTCTATTCCAACAGCAGGTGACCCTATAGGGCATGGACTGCTCCCATGGACTTCCAAGAATATAGCTTCATCTCGGGGAAGTAAACCTCATCTTTCACCCTTGGAGAGACTGGTAGCTTCAAAGTGCTAACCATGTGGCTATAAACAGCTCAGTGTATACCTACCACAGGACCCCAGGGCTCCTTCCGTCATGGGCAAGAGGTAGGAAAAACCCGAATTATGCAGACAGAGAGGAAAGATGCTATACACACAGTAAGATGATCAGCTAACTAAAGAGATGGCGGACATGGGAAGAAAAAAACCCTTCTGGGGGGGGAAGAGTTTTGCATTACCCACAGAAATGATCAATTTCAGAGCTGTCTATCATGATTGATCGTGTGCTCAGTCCCCGATGAAGGGAAGGGGCAGAAAAAGGGGCTGGTGAAGTAAGAGGTGGAGACAAAAGTTCATTTCCACCAAGTCCAACTATTCCAACCGGACTGACCTTCTTCCCCCACAAGGCTATACTAAAATGTTAAATAAAATATAGGCGTAGAAGAAGCAATTTCAAGAGATGATCTGACTGAACCCCGGAATGGAAAGAGAGTGAGTCCTATCATGTTTCCATGGCAGAGTGGCCAAGGGAGATGAGGCTGGTGGCTAAACTCCCGAGCAGCAAAAACTCTTTACAGACGCAGAACTCCAAGGAGGCTCGTCTTGCCCAGACACAAATTCCTTCTGGTTGTCACCAAATGCGGTTGCATTTCCTAGAGAGCTCTACCTGGTCATTCATTCTTTCCTCCAGGCCTGGGGTGGTGATCCGAAAACTGATAAAAGCCCTCTCATGACATCATGCCTGAAGAGGCTCTTAAACATGGAAACCATTTTATTCAATCCACCCACTTTATCCCAGGCTCTCACAACAGAAAGAAATCATTCTTTTGACAGACCTTTCTCTCCATTTTGTATGTTAAAAAAAATGCCCTGTCTCTGTCTCTCTCTCTGTCTCTTTCTCTCTCTCTCTCTCACACACACACACACACACACACACACACATACACACACACCCATGCCTTTCATTTCATAAGTCGAATCCACCCACACCAGCCTGCACCCTTCTACAGCAAGCCTCGGGGCCCCGATACAGTAGTAATTCCATGTCGCTCCCACTTTCGTTCCCATCTGTACAGGACTCATTAAACCAACACGCCTGCAGCTGGTGTCAGAAAGGTGAAGTGTCAAATCCACAAAGGGGAGACCCCAGCAACCCGTGGCTACTGCAATATCAATCATTGTTGGTGGCTTTTACTTTTATCTCTCACGCGCCTTAGTTGTCCCCGCTCACACTGTCAGTTCGGTTAGACTATTTCACCTACACCTCACAATATGTCCAAAGGAAGTAGACACACGCTGTGAAAAGCTGGTAATTTTATTGGGTTCCTTTACCTTTAAAAATCTGTTACTTGGTCAAGTCTGGTTTCTGGGCTCGTTTTTTGCAGGGAAATTGAGGCAAACGTTTTTATGTGGTCCTCTGGTGCCTGCTCTGTGCTACAAGAGTTATATACACAAGGATCATTAGAGTAGTGTTTCGCCCATTAAGATATAATAACCGTCAGCAGGGACAAAAAGCAGATCAGTATCACAAATTCAAACTAACAGGCTCACATAAAAACTCCGCGCCTGCTTCAGGCGTAGGCCCAGGGTCAGGGTCTTGCACAACAGGAAAATTCCCTCTCCAGCACCGAGGCTGCTTTTCACAAGACGGGGGAACTAGAAAGAACACGCAGGAATTCTCTCGGCCCTCCAGCTATTTTTTAACCCTTACTTCTTTCCTCCCCTCTCAAGAGCACCGTGTCCAAATAAACAAAGAGTGAAGGAACTTGTCGTTTGAAGGGTTTCTCATTTGTAAAGACCGAGTGGAGTTATTTAAGGAAGCTGCTCTTTTTGACTTGGCCGTCGGGCAAGAACCCACGTCGAAGGCTGGTGTAGAAAAGGCAGGTAAATCTGGTCATGCAAGGTGTGCAGGAGGTCACACACTGATGGGGGTGGGCTGGCTCACCAGCCTCTGGCCGATGCTGCCTGTCTCACTGTCAGTGGCTGACAGGTCACCTTGTGGAAAGTGAGTGATTAGTCCGGATGCTGCGGGCACCCTAGGTTCATTCCCAATCCTGGAGAGCCACACTGAGTAGGATGATTTGACTTCATCGGCAGAAATCATTCTGTTCACAAAGTTAACTTCCAAATAAGTCAAACCTACCACACAAGGGTCGATTCCAACTCAGAACGGCCTGACTGAACAGGGGTTTCAGAAACCCTCGTTAGTTTCTGAGACTGCAGCTAAAGATGGCAGGAGAAAGCCTCATCGTCCTGCTGAGCAGTGGGGAGTGGTCTTCAGCGGCTGACCTGGTATTTAGCTGCCCAACACAGAACCACTATGTGACCCAACGTACATTCTGTGGGGGTGTCCGATGTTTTCGGGCTCACTAAAAAGCAAGAAGAGAGAAGAGCGAAATGGAACGGGAGGGTCATGCAGGACACCCCAGGATTGAAAACTCCCGTGCCCCCTGCCCCATGAAGCTCCCACAGAGTCTCAGGAGCAAGGAAAGGAGTGTGAAGGATGGGGAGGGTTGAGAGGGAGCAGGTGCAGGGCTTGAGCATCGAAAGAAAGGAGGACAGGAACAGCTGCCCACAGCCACACACATCTGCCAACAACACGGCCATCTTGGGAGCCAAGGCTGGGTTCAAGGCAGACACTGGGCAGAAGGTGAAAAGAAGGCGGGCAGGCAGAGAGTCGGAGGGGAGTGGGGAGAGGCAGCACTCAGAAGTCAGGCTGGGGGGGGCTGCCCCATCCCACCTCCAATGAAGACCTCTGAACTCCAAGCTCATTACACTGGTTACAGTTGGGTGGATGCTTTCCTTACCAGGACATGCCATCTCCTACTGTCCACTGCGTTCCACCATGGACACACCTGTGTGCACCCAGACAGAGGCATGTCCTCTTTCCACACGTCGCCCCCAAAGAAATGCTCAATTAAGTGCTCAATTATTGAGCAGCTTGAAGGAATTTCTGTGAACTGCTCCAGACGGTGGGCACAGCAGGCAAATCTTCCTAGGGATTAGTTCCTAATAATTAATAGTTAGCACTTATTAAATGAGACCCTAGTGGTGCAAGGATTTAAGCATCAGGGTTAAGCTCCCCCTGTGGTTTAAACGCACCAGCCATTCTCTGGGAGAGAAGCCCAGGCCCTTGTTACCCTGGCGATGACTCAGTCTTCAAAACCGGATGGATCCCTACCAGGGGCAATCCACTCAAGAGGAGTGGATGGCAAGCACTTATTGGGGACTTCTTCTGAGCCAGGCTGGGGAGGGGCTTCATTTAATGGTGTCAGGTGCCGGCAACTGTCGCCTCTAGCTTGGCAGACAATGAAACTGAGACACAATGTTATACCCATTTGTTTCTTAAGCTCATTTTCTTAAAGGGTGATGGGGATTGCCTGGTATGAAACTATGTTTCTTTCATCTTTCATAAATGTTGGCAAACAAATAATCAGACCCCACCTCCTCACCATTACCCTGTCTCAGATGCCCCCCCCACGCAAATATATGTCAATGAACCAAGCAATAAACTATCCATTCACCAGAATCTACATAGAAACCTTCGCCTTCAAATGAAATCACATGCTTTTGACAGTAACAAGGAAGTCACACCAAGTCCATGTTATGAAGACTTCAAACATTCTACACATTCATAGGTAACTCCCCCGTTGTCTAATTATCACTCATAATTAAACTGGCATACAGGATTCCAATGATTGGTGTGCAATGATCAAATGTGTTCTTTGTTACATATCTACAGATAATAATTTTTTGCTAACTTTTTGCGGTCAAAGTAATCAGTACTGCAGTTGATGTCCAACCAAGAAGAATTTCTACACCAAGAAAAAAAAAATGAAGAAGCTTCATTGTGAATAAAAAGAAAGGGAAATCCACAGTCTTAACAAGCTCATTTTATTGAACAGAGAGTCATAATTATAATTTCACACTGTGTCAGAATTGACTGAAAAGGCACCCACACAACAAGGAAGCATAGATGGAAGTTGCTTCCAGAAACACGGAGGATAAAAATTATCAAAGGAATATACATTTACAATATTATCTGCATTGTTGGATGCCCGCTGGTACGAGGTGTGGTACTTCGTGAAAACCTCATTAGGGCTCCAAGGGGAAGAGTGTAAGTGACACACATGAAGCAGGCGTGGGCTGGGGAGCAGAAGAAACAAAATACAGACGCGAGATTTTTCTAATATATTCCAACGGCTCGGAATCAAGCTGCCATTGAAACCCCAACCCCAACCCTGGCCCTCTCCTAGGTTCAGGCATCTACCATGGCCTGAAGGAGCCTAAGGTACCATTTCATAGGTACAATTAAAATTGTCCATGGTTCAAACCTCAAAGAAGGGCACACAGCAGAGAATTCAGGAAACTTCCTCTTTCTATCCTGTCTATTCTCTGGAGGGCAGTGGAATGAGAAACAGTTTGGATTAAGCTGCTTCTGTTCTTCCATTAGTTCAGGTTCTTTTAAGCCAAAATTACATTCCAGGCAGATTGGAGGGTTTCAGTCCGTTGCCTGAAGGCAAAGTACAAAGCAATGCCACCCTCTGCTTTCTGGACCCAGCTGGGCGAAGAAGGAATGCGAGGTGGTGGTTTAGAAAGGGATGGGTGGGGCTCCCGCTGCTCAAGTGGCTCAGGCTTGGTGGGAGGAAGACGAAGGGCAGAGAGGACAGGTCCCTATTAGAACTACTGGACTCATTCATCGCATCTAAAGTCTTTGTGAAGAATCTTGCTGATAGTTAATATGTGGGTTGAGAGCGGCTATATCAGGCCGCAGTCACTGGTCAGGGTCATAGGGAGCTCCTCCCCCCAGCCTTGCAGTCACCTTGTTCATTTGCTTTCAGGAACTGCAGGGCTGTGATTTTTCAGGATTTCCTCTTTTCTGTTCTTTTGCTGGTACTCAATTCAAGGAATTTATTTTCTTCCCCCCAGATCCCGAAATCTGGTTTTAACTAGCGTAAGCTTCACCAAACAAACAAATTGGCTTCAGAAGTTTCCTGCCGAGAAACCCCAGATTAGAGATAATCTGCCTACAATAGGAAAACGGCCGAGTTGACACTTCTGTTGCTAGTACAAACTCTTCATCAGTCATGGAACGACATACAAAGCAGAGATAAGCGAATCAGATTTGACAAAGAGTTGCCCCCATAAAAATGCAAGTAATTGGATTTAACCAAGATGGAAATACGGGTTTCGAGTCACGATTGTTAGTGATAAGTGTCACCCTACTTCCTGCCATGGGCTAATGAGAACTCAAAGGAATCAAAGTGAGAATGATAGTTAAAAGTCGGGGAAACCTTAAGCCATAGTTTGGCATGTTTCACAATGAGCATATTAGAGGGTAGGTGTGCATTATGTACGTCTTTTTGAATCCATACATGGAGGTGCAGGGCTGAAACTTTTTTTTTTTTAAGCCTGGTTGCACAATAAGAAAAATTTGAGACCATGGTCTAAGGGTAAGAGCCCAGGTGCCACCGTGCAGGAAGCGCTGAGCTGCTGACAGAAAGGTCAGTGGATGGTTTGAAGCCAGGAGTGCCTCCACAGGAGAAAGAGGCGGCAGATGGATTCTGTGCAGATTGACAGCTGTGGAAAGTTTCTAGAACAGTCCTACATTGTCCCACAGAGCTGCTGTGAGTCAGAATTGACTTCTGGCAGTGGGTTTGATTTGACTTTGGTCTGTCTGTCTAGGTTCTTCTAAGCTGCAGCGAAGCTGCTTTACAGTGAAGTCTGACAATCTACAGTGAATTTCAGGGGCCTAATGAAATGCGTTCTGTCTCAGACAGGTAGTATAAATCTCGACAGAGACTTCTGGATATTATTAAGACACGATGTGAAGCTGTCTCATGGGTATTCTCTGATTTGGGGGATGAGGTTAGACTCTGGGTTGAGAACTAACTTGTAACTCTCACTCACATTTTTGAATCGAGAGTCCTGAACAGAAAGATCATCTTTGATGGAGATAAACTCCTGAAGTGAGATTCTGAACTAGTAGGAAGTACACTGAAGAAAAAAGTTCTCCCTTTATCTTAGATTACATCTTATAACTATGAATTCTGAGTGTACGGGAAATTTTCAAACTCAGGCCAGGAGGATTCTGGCACCTCAGTCTGTTGCAATGCATAAGGAGGTTTGTATCAAGAGCAGTTAACAATGGTTTTCCATTTCCCCTGGGACTAGAATAAGAGGAAATCACTAATGGGGAATGAAAACACTAATTTGTAATTGTGTAGGCAGTTATTGCGTCCAAAGCTGTCAGAATGCTTTTGAATACCAGTCATTCCTCCTTTAACACATGGAAAAGGAGCAGTAAGTAAATCGTGTATTGAGCCTCTCCTGGACCAAATACATGAGTTGTGGGTATTATGGTCAGCCTCCTGAAACCACTCTTCCTCCAAGATCAAGGTCTCTTGGGTACTCACGAAGACTTTTAAACCTTAGTTGGGGTAAGGATCTGGCTTTTCTCCCACAAGATGTCAAACACCATCCTGGGAACAGAAAAACAGATCAAAAGAGGTACTTTTCGGGGCTGAGCCCCGGTGGCATAGTGGTTGTGCATGGGACTGCGGCCCACTGGGACGAAGGTTCGGTTCCAGCAGTGGGGCTAGGCCTCCTACTACCACCACCAGAGAGCAGTGATGCCCCCCCCCAAAAAAAAGAGGTACTTTTCTTGTCCATGTGGTGTCTCCAAATCTCTCGATCCACCCAGCACCTCCCTAAATGTGGGTGTTCAAGATGCACTTGAACAGAAGTGTCCTCAGCCAGCTCCTGCTCAAATCCTCCCTGAGTAGAACTTCTCCATGTCCACCACGGTATATCTTCTAATATTTCACTTTCATTGTTTGGAATGATTATATGGGAAGAACGTCCAAAAGTTCGTGGAAAAATAATTAAATGAAAAGATGACAGAATTTTCCATGAACTTGAAGTCCCCTCATGCACACAAAGCCGCTGAAGCCGGAAATTCAAGGCACACATACATCTAATGTAAAGTGACCAGATTTTAAGCGGGACACCATTGACCTTGGGGAGGGGGAGGGTTCTTGAGTAAACATTTTGTGTATATGGAGCAGCAAAAATGTTTATAGAATGCAACAATAGTATTGTCATATATTTATTTCATTTTTAAAAGCTGCAGGACGCAGGACAAATTGTTAAAAAGCAGGACGTCTGGTCATCTTTCACTCCTTGTATCTGATATAGCCATTCGCAGCAATTCTCGTGCTAAGCATCCCATGGGCACATCTCCTTTACATTTCTGGTACAGTCCCCCTGCCGAGCTCTGAGCTACATTTCTGCAGACAAATCTGTTAGAAAACTCTTGTAGTGGTTCAGTTGCAAAATGACAAAAGCCAAGAACCACTCTGCCTCCAGGCCTACTTGCGTTTCTTTATTCAACAAACACCTGTTACTTAATTCATGAATGTGCCAGGTACAGGTGAAAGACGTTGGAACTCTGCTGGTGAGTTTTCTCCTTCTCTAATTTACCTCTCAGAGTCTGTGCTTTGGTCGTGCAAGTAACTGAAACCATAAGTAGAGGCACACGAAAGCGAGAGAGAATTGCCTTAGGTGACTCATGTGAACAGAGAAGGATCTGAGTGAGCCTCACTGACGTGACGCTTAACTTCCATCCCTGGACAAGAAAAAGGAGTGAGTCTCTAGACGTGCCATCAGCAAAGGTCAACGGCAAGAAGAGGACATCAGGCTCAGCAGGGCCCAGGGCCAAGAACAATGCTGGACGCCCGCGATGGGATATGGGTCGACAGGTCGCAACAGCCTCAAAAGATGGCACTGGACTGGGGAGTGCTCCATTCTTGTCTCATGATGGTTGCCAGAAGTCAGAGTGAAGCCAAGGTTGATGAACCACAATGACAACAACGTATAAGGTGAGGAGTGGAAAAGCCACACACAGAGGAAACATCAAATCCAAAGCTGTGGAAGGGGAAACAAAGACCTTTGTCACCAGAATGTCCCCAGGGAAAACAAGCGGGGCGGAGTGAAGATGGAGAAACAGGCTGCTGCTCTCCATGCCACCACCCGCATGTTTTGTCCTCTCGATTCCATCAAAGCACTTTGCTTTGCACTTCTTGTCCTTGTTCCTGATCAGATGATGTCCACATGTCTGGCCATGATACTCAGGGGCCCCCCTCGTCAACTAGGTGGCAGACCCAACTTAGTGGGTCACGCATGGGGCTGCTCATCACAGGGCTAGCAGTTCAAAGCCCAAAGCCCCTCCATAGAGGGCAGAGGAGGTTTTCTGTTCTTGTCAAGAGTCACAGTCTCGGAAACCCTAAGTGACAGCTCCATCCTGCCCCATGGGGTCGCTGGGCGTGAGAGTGCCTCAGTGGCAGTGAAGGAGAGTGTGAGCTCCCGGCTGAGACGCTGTCTATACGTCACGTCTTGGGTCGTGAAACAATCCACACTCGCATACAATCTTCTAGAGTCCAGCTAGTCCTGTGATCCACCACAGGTCTCAGTTCACGTTCGTTTCCTCAAGCTGTATGTCCTCTGCGAAGAGGTTTCCCAAATTCACAGGCCGAGTCAAGGCATTGCACGAGTTTTGTTTCATAGCCAATTCTACTCTAATCGCCGGTGGTTCCTGTGTGTCTCACACCATCCTGCGAACACTTGGCATCTGGATCTTACATGTGCTGTGGTTATGACACCTCATACAGAGCTAGTACTCCATACATGTTGACTGAATGAATGAACGAACGAATGGGGACATGATCAAGGTAAAGGTAGTTTGGACCAACTATACGCAGATGGAATACATGACTTTATTCGATTTCATGTAGTCTAATGTTTAGCCTACTTAAAAATAATTTATGTTAATAAACATATTGAATTTCTTTTATAGGCTATACCAATTAGCTGTAAACAATATTTAATTACCAACAGCAGAGAGACTCCATCGGAAAGATATGTAGCACGACATAAAAGAACAAACACGCAGTCAAGGTACAGGGCGGCAATAATGAAATATACAACTTTCCTCTAGTTCTTAAATGCTTTCTCCTCCCCACTATCATGATTCCAATTCTATCTTACAAATCTAGCCAGACCAGGGGATGTACACTGGTACAGATAGGAGCAGGAAACATGGGGAATTCAGCACAGATGATCCCTTCAGGACCAGTGGTGAGAGTGATGATGCCGGGAGGGTGGAGGGAAGGTGGAGTAGAAAGGGAGAACCAATGGCAGGGATCTACAGATAACTTCCTCCTGGGGTACAGACAACAGGGAAGTAGATGAAGGGACACATCAGACAGTGTATGATAAGACAAAATAATGATAATTTGCAAATTATTAAGTGCTCACGAGGGAGGGGGAAGGGGAGGGAGGGGAAATATGAGGAACCGATACCAAAGGCCTAAGTAGAAGGAGGATGTTTTGAGAATGATGAAGGCAACAAATATACAAATGTGGTCTGCATACAATAGATGTATGTATTGATTGTGATAGGAGTTGTATTGAGTGCTCAATAAAAATTAAAAAAAAAAAAGGAACAAAAACTGACTCAAACACACACTATTTGTGAGATGCAAAGTCCTAAGGCTTCCCCCTGATGAATGTACAGTAGACACAGGCAGTGCCTCATGAGCCACGGAGAAGCTGCTTCTCTTCTACATGTGCAGAAGGAAAATAAACTTTCGCTTAGGATATTGAATTCATAAAAGTCCTATTATCCATCACTGGGAGACAATCGTGGACTAAAATACCCGGCACTGTTAGCAAGGTGCCCAAGCTGCCATCTCAGCAAGCCCAAACAGGCATATCCGTGTCATTCAGGAACCAGAGATGCTTGAAACCTTCCCGGATGTCTGCAGACACGTCTCTTTCTGCTGAGTAATAGGCTTTACAAGAGTCAGGCATTCGGTTTCCAAACTTGTTGATGTGTATTTCTTCATCTTCATTTATGTCCCCATCTCTTCATTTCTTCATTCATTACATCCCAAAACATTTACTCCGTGCCAATAGCAGGTATTGCTGGCACAAGGTGAGGGACCTGCGGTTCCAGCAGCGAAGTTTAGCATAAACAATTACATCCCACTGACAACAAGTTGGTTCTGAATCACAGAGGCTCTAAATAAGGTTTCAAAGACTGTTTGCTCTTTATGGGAGCAGATGGCTTCATCTTTGTCCCAAAGTAGTGGCTAGTAGATTTGCACTGCCAATCTTGTGATGAGCAGCCCCAAACTTAACCCACAGCGCTACTGGGACTCCTTAAACAAATCAGTCCTCAGATATACTGCGAAGGAGAGACCAGGGTTCGGTCAAGAGCAGTGAACAGACAGGGTAAACACTCTAGGATACATAGGCTTTCGAGTTCATATACCAGCTTTTACAAACGAGGGAAGTGCAAGTGAGTGTTTCTGTTTTTGTGGACTCGAAGAGACCAACAGATGACAAAGGGGCGGAAGCACAGCTTCGGAACTGTGGTCATTTCACCAGGGCTGATAGGCCGCGAGACCTTGCTCCGGCTGCCAGCTGGCCTCCCCCAAGCCCATCGTGCCGCACCCTGCTCCCATTAAAATAAACATCTTGGGCCAAAGAGAGCATAGGGAATCCTTTCATCAGGATGACAACACAAGGCCAAGTGCATTCCATTCGCGACCAGACAGGGTTTCAGGATGAAATAGAACTAACACCACTTGGGCACCTAAGTGACCCTCAGATGCCAATGTCAGTCCAATGATTCCAAAGGCAAGATTAAGCTCTGGTTATATTGCTATGTTCATCTGGAATGTATTACTAAATCAAGAAATGGAATGGAGATTTCCCCCCACTTCTTTCTTAAGAATGTAGGGGCCAACTCTCTAAGGGGGAAAGTAGGGGTGCTGACCCAATAATTAAAACGGTGCCCACAAGACCTCGACGTTTATGATTCTACAATGGACTTTTCCAGCATTGAGGCAAAAATGAATTCTAACTTCATAGAACCTGTTCTCGGGCAGAGACAAAAAGCACTGGGTGGACTATTTTTCTCTTCAGCTCACAATGAACCCTTCAGTCCAAGACATCTGGAAACCCACAGGAAAGCTCATGGTCCTGACTTGGTGAGTGGAATAGCACAGGACTAGGACCATTCTTATCCATGCGGTGGTCTGATGGACTGGAACAGAACATGCCTATGAAGAAAAGTTCTGGCAATTGCTGGGAGATGTCATTGGGTCGATTTCAACTCCTAGCTACTCCATGTCAAAGACTAGGACTTCCTAAGTCTGACCGGATAGGATTGCCACATTTTTCTCATGTGGAACTGCTGGGGGCGTTCCAACCACCAACTCTGTGGTTAGTTATTGCCCCCTTTTAAATCCTGTGCCACCACTGCTCCTCAGAGAGGACTAATATGATGCCAAGTAAGTCTCATAAGACATTCCATTGTGAACACACACAACCATGGGGTTCTGCTACTGTCAATGAACATGTATTTTTAGGTTTTAAACAATAGATATTAGACACAAATCATATATACCACTATCCATCAAGAACCCCTTCCTAATTGTAATGCCTACATCAAAAAAGTTAGACCCCTTCTTAAGTAACTATAAGCGCCTCTGTCTGGATCTTTTGTTTGGTTCTTCATTTTTCCATTATCCTAGTCTCTCATTCTCCTGGCTTGAATTCATAAGACACTCCACTCATCCAGAAACCAGAACACTGAAAGATAATGAATGGTCATTCTGGCCTTTCTTTCTTTTCTTGTCATCCTTTGCCTCAAATTCAGATCAACTACTAAAAACCCATATTGAGACTTAATAATGACCCTTACCTATTCCACTCTATGACAGCTTTTAAATGCTGAAAACTTATTTATTTTTCAGTTTATTTGAACACTGCAGGATCACTGTCTGCATTAGGATATTTCAATTTTTTTTTGGGGGGGGGTGGGTATCACTGCTCTCCGGTGGTGGGAGTAGGAGGCCCAGCCCCACTGCTGGAATTGAACCTCCATCCCAGTGGGCCGCAGTCCTGCACACAACCACTATGCCACCAGGGCTCAGTCCCAGGATATTTCAATCTTTACATGTAATTTGTACAATATGTAGTCTGCTGAAAATTTAAAAACTAAAGAGGAGGCTTTCTTGAAAAGTATTTTTAGGTCTTTTGGGTCTGAACGTAAGGCAGTTTTTAGGGCAAAGGAAAGGAGCTTTGAGGAGACACAGACTGAAGCTGAAGGGCAGTGTGTTCTCTGCGTCTCAACTGCTAACCATCTAGTAAAGATTGTATTACAACTCAGGACATATTATAAGTGACATGTCAAAATAAAGGTTTACATTTAATTGATTACTGAGAAAGGAGAATACTGTTTTCATGCAACATACAGACTTTTTAAAAAGTAGAATGGTTATTGGTGTACTTCTCTAAAGACTAAGAGAAATATATACAAGTAAAGTTTCTTCTTTTCAAATTGCATCTATTAAAAAAAGGAGAAAAAGATAATCAGAAGTACCGTATATACTCAAGTATAGGCCAAGTATACTTTGGATATATAAGTATATATCCAAATATCAGCCGAGGTACCTACTTTTATACCATAAAAACTGCATTAAAATGTGCTGAATGGGAGGAAGAGAGAGTGAGTGCATCCTGGCCCATTGAGTCTTGAAGACAATCTGCCCACTCAGAACAGCCATTGAAAAGAGAGGACCACAAGGCCAGCCCCACTATGACACATGGCATCCCTTGCTGAGCCAAAGTCCTATGGGGATAGCACTGGAAAAGTAGGCTCAGTAGTGCACCCAAGCTGACCCCAACACACTATAGTGAGACAAAACACTAAGGGCATGCAGCAGAGCATCAAAGAGAACAGAGCATGGAGTTCAGGAGGGAGTGCCAAGTATATACTTTTGGGCAAGGATGAGGCACCCCATCGGACTCAACCAGGGGACATTCCTGGAGGACAACGAATAGACC
>PVJH01021848.1:0-19071 GCA_004026705.1 Nesogale talazaci
CACTGTTCAACATTGTCATGTCTGTGTATTCTTCGTCATGCTCCCCACAACACCCCCCAAATCCGAAGAGCACAGGACCTTATCCATGGCGTTTGCAGACGTGCCTACGGTACCTGAACCCGTGGCCATCTGGTCGATAGGGTTCATAGTGGCCCTGGAAGCTAGAGCAGAACTGACCCAAGGGGCTTTCAAGATGGTCATCTTCTTCACGGAAGCAGATGGCCATATCTTTCTCCCATGGACGGCATGGTGGGTTCGCACCACCAACTTGGTAGTTGGCAAACAAGTGGTTCACCACTATGCCAGCAGGGCATCTTTCCTTCGTACCGAGAACAGTGCACCCAGGAGGAACTCAGGGTTTGCCAGGCGCTGACCCGGACACCTGGCTCTCAGGCCAGTGCGCCCCCACGGCCCGGCCGGAGCAGACTGAGCAGCTCTGCTTCCTCCTCAACCCACATGCCCTCCTGGCAGGTTTGTTCTCATGAACAAGATGGATGACCTCAACCTGCACTACCGGTTTCTGAACTGGCGCCGGCGGATCCGGGAGATTCGGGAAGTGCGGGCTTTCCGCTATCAAGAGAGGTTCAAGCACATCCTTGTCGATGGGGACACGCTGAGGTGAGCTGAGCTGAGGGGAAGGCAACCCTGTTTTCCTCTCTGCCCCAGGTCGCAGACTCCCTCAGACTCCCTCAGAGCAGGCGGAGAACCGTCTCCCTGGGAAACCGTTCTGCTTTTTCCGTGGCGCTCTGGGTATTGCTTCACCCCGCACCCTCCATTGGGGTCCCTCGGCCCCTCTGCCGCTCTGGGGAGCAGGATGGTGCAATGGAGGCTGCTGTGTGGCCGGGCTCGTGCCCGGAGAGGACCCTGTCGGCCTGTCTCAGCGCCTCCTACCGCCCAGCTCTCCCGGCGTTGGGGCTGGGTAAAGGGCAGCCATTTCGGAGGCAGGGGGTTTCCTGTTTGGGGAAGGACATTTCTCGGGTGCATTTTCAGTTCTTTGGCTGGTTTCTGTTTCCTCTCGTTCTCTCTTCTGGCTCCCAGCCCTTCCCTGACTCCTGAGCCCTGGTTCTTGCCCGGAGTTGGCAGAGAAGGCGGAAGGAGAGGAGTTAGCTGAGACGTGGGCAGGGAATAACTGTCTTCCAGTCCAGCCAGGGCCTGGGTACGGAGTAGACCAGCTCCCTGAGGACCAGGCCAACGCTGGAGTGGGAGGGACAGAGCCTGAGCAGGGTCCACAGCTCCCTCACAGGCAAGTCGAGGAAGCTCTGCAGCATCCTCTGCCCCTGGAAATGAAGGCGCAGCCCGTCTGGCACTGGTCTGGTGTAGGCTGGGCCCCGGCTGGAGGCAGTGAGAGGGCTAGGGCGACCTCTGACCTCTCGTTATGTTGTCTGTGCTGAAATGTGACCTTCCGGATTCTTCTCCCTGCTGTTCCTCACAGGGTGAGGCTTTGGGATGTGGAGGGGCTCCCCGCTGGGTCTTGGGGGTCAGGCCGCTAATAGCACTCCTCCCCATTCCTCCTCCAGTTACCATGGAAACTCTGGTGAAGTTGGCTGCTACGTGGCATCCCGGCCCTTGACCAAGGACAGCAATTATTTTGAGGTAATCAAGGCGTGGGGCGGGGAGAGCGAGGGGTGAAACTGTGAAGCTCCTGGGAGTGCCTGCCAAGGTCGATTCTGACCTTGACTGTTAATGGCCCATCAGGGCTGTCCTGGGGGCTGGGGAGAAGATATAGATAGCATGGCCCTTAATCTGAGCAATGGGGACCCCAGACTCGCTTCTGGTCCCTTGCCCCTGGCAGGCGTAGATTTTGACCTATGTCCTTCCTTCCCGGCCTCCCACCCCAAGTCAGGACTTGCTCCATCCCTGGCTTTTGCCCGAGTTTGGAAATCGTTCTGTAAGAAAGGCCCCCTGGCCTTTCTTCCCCTGAGCCTTCTCTGGCTCGGTGGAAGTCCTCACGGGTGTCTCCTTGCGCTCCGGCCCCCTCTGATCTCTCTCACACACACCCCCCCCTCCCTCCCGTCCCTGCTGACTGCGCCCCTGTCTCCTCACTCCAGGTGTCCATCGTGGACAGCGGGGTCCGGGGCACCATCGCCGTGGGGCTGGTGCCCCAGTATTACAGCTTGGACCACCAGCCGGGCTGGCTGCCGGACTCCGTAGCCTACCACGCTGACGACGGCAAGTGAGTTGTGGTTCCCTGTGGACCCCGAGCCAGTCCTGGGGCTCCGGGGGTCTTAGCTAGGACGATGGGCGCTCCTCACTGCCTCGGCCGTCTGGGAGATGGAAGCTTGTTCCATCGAGGAGGTCGCCTCAGAAGGGAGGGTGAAGTCCTTAAGCAGGCCCCACGAGTAGATCACGTCGCTGGTAGGCCAGGGCCCGCAGGCTAAGACTCGAGCCGCCAGTGCCTGGGAGGGGCTGGTCAGCCAGGCGGGGCCCCTGTGCCCGTGCTGCTGTGTCCACAGGCTGTACAATGGCCGAGCCAAGGGCCGTCAGTTTGGGTCCAAGTGTAACTCCGGGGACCGGATCGGCTGCGGCATCGAGCCCGTGTCCTTTGACGTGCAGACGGCCCAGATCTTCTTCACCAAAAACGGGAAGCGGGTGAGTGCGCGTGGGCGCGGGGTGCCCCCAGAAGCCTGACACGGTGCAAGGACTTGTAGCGCCGCTCAGAAAGACTCTGGGCTGGCCCTCACCCAGGTCCCAGAGCTCCCACCCTCCTCTGTCCAGCCCCAGCTTCTCCTGAAGCCCCGGGCGGGTAGGAGAAGCTGGGACCATGGCCCAGCTGACTGGCAGAAAGGAGCAGGGTGGACAGAGATCTGAGGAAGGGTGGAGGGAGGTGGAGAGCTGACTACATGCTGGGAAGAAGGTGGCCTGGCTGAGGGGCCCTGGCTGGGCTGTTGACACGGATACTTTGCAGGACAAGGGAGGTCCTTTCCCTCTTGTTTTCCTGTGTTTCCTCCTGTTTTGTCTCCTGCCCACCTGCTTTCAGAGGTGCAGCGATGGGGCACGGGCAGATGGGAGAGGTAGCTAGCGGCAGCATTGACCTTTCTGGGTAGCAGATTGCTTTCCCAGGCCTTGTCTGTAAGGCCCTGCCCTCAGCCTCAGCGCCCCAGCGCTTTTCCCTTCTGGCCCACACTCCAGTGGCCGCCAGCTCTGAGACCTGGCTTGGCGTGGTGGAGCCCCTGCTGGCCCAGGAGCCCCTGGCTCGTTAACCAACCTGTCTAGACCGCGGCTTGGTGTGTTTTAACTCCCCTGGCATGGGTGGTTAGAGATACCCCTGTGAACTCTGGGGAAATGAACCAAGCAACCGCCCCTCCCCTCCCCCTCTCTCCCTTGCCTGTTCCCCTGCAGGTGGGCTCCACCATCATGCCCATGTCCCCAGACGGGCTCTTCCCGGCCGTGGGCATGCACTCCCTGGGCGAGGAGGTGCGACTGCACCTGAATGCGGAGCTGGGCCGGGAGGACGACAGCGTCATGATGGTGGACAGCTATGAGGACGAGTGGGGCCGGCTGCATGACGTCCGAGTCTGCGGGACCGTAAGTAAGGGCAGTCTGAGCAGGGCCCGTCTGCCGAGTTTGAATGGAAAGGGGGGGCTGGACCCGCGCTGGGGCTTTGGGGCCCGGAGATTTGGGAAAGATCGCCCAGCCCTGTGATGTGGGGTGCCGGCTGCTTCCTCGCCAACCCCCACCCCGCGTCAGAGCCACTCCTCATGGGCCTTGGGGGGGTCCCCGCAGCAGCCCCTGCTGCCCTGCGCACTCCCCTCTGAGGACATGCCGCCCGCATCCACTTTGGGACTGATCCCTGCTCCCCTCGTCTGGACGCTTCCTCCTCCTTGCCATGGGGCAGGACACACACACATACGCATGCGCGCGCACACACACACACCCCTTGGGAGGACGCGTGCCTCTGGTCTCTTCTGCCATAGCCAACTTTTTATAAGGAGTCAGCCCTCACCCTCGTGCCTGCTTTAATCTTTGCCGCCATGGTTTTAAACATTCTTGGGCAGCACTGGGTGGGGTGCGTGAGGGAGGGCATCTGTAAACCTTCCCGGAGCGCCTCCTGCTGGGCTGGGAGTGAAGGGACATGGACGCGCGTCACGGGGTCTGGCAAGGACCTCCTTGTGGACTGCTCTGACCTTGTGCTTGGAACTGTCCCTCTGCTGCCCCCCTGCTCCCGTCCCCCCAGGTGGCTGGCTGGCTGCCTTCCCCCACCCTGGGGCCTGTGCCTTCTCACCCAGCCTGCTGTTCTCAAGTCAGCCTTGGAGAGCAAAACAAGCAGCGGGAGGCGGGTGGGTTAGGAGCAAGGCCCCTCCTGGAGTTCAGAGTCAAGCGACCTCGGGGCAGGGAGAGTGGCGGAAAGCACGCCCTCGGGGTCTTTCGGTCCGGCAGGGCTCCCAGCCGAGGGTCCCAGGGCTACAGAGGGGGGGAGGGAGGGCGCGCAGCGTGCCCCTTGCCAGCTCCGCGGGCCTCATCCCTCCTCTTTCTTTGCTCCTTCGGACACCACCGAGAGTTGAAATTGGGCCAGGGCCAGGGCCACGGTCCAGCTCTCATCCCTGACCGCTCCTCCAGAGTTTTTTCCTGGCACCCTGTCCCTGTTTGGACCTGTCCCCATGCTGCCCCCAGCTTCAAATGGATGCAAAATCCTGTGGATATTTATAAACAGCCTTCCTTCCTCCCTGTTCTTCCCCCAGCGCCTTCAGGCCACTTCTTGAGGGACTGTTTCTTCCTCACACGTCGCTCGTGAGTTTGCCTCTGGGCTGATAGCCACCCCCCCTCCCCCAGCTGGGGCTGGTTGGCAGAGTGGGGACACTTCCCCACGGATCACTTGCCCTTTCGGGTAGACTTGGGCACGAGCCTCCTGGGGGACACGGAGCTCTCCCGCCTAGCCAGTCCTCCCGTCTCTCAGACAAACGCCTGCTTCCCGATTTCTCCCATCGCTGCTGCTCTCTGGCCTCCTCCTCCGGGCCCTTCTCACCATCCTCCAGGCGTCTGTCAGCCCGGTGGAGCCGGGAGTCCTCGCCGTCTCTTTCCTCCTGTGACTGAGATCTTTAGCATGGCGCTGTCCCATTGACGGGCTTCTCAGTCGGGGGCCTCGGGCCGCTCTGGAGCCTCGGAACCCAGCTCCTGCCGCTCCTGCCCTGGGTGATGGAGAGTAGCTGGTCCGTGGCTTCAGTGGAGTGCTTTTGAGAGCTGCAGGGCTGGGGAAAAGCTAGGCTGTCACCCAGGCCAACGGTCCCCAGTGGGGACACGGCCGCCATGTTAAGAGAGGACGGTTCTTGGATGTGCAAACACGCGAAACCTCGCGGCTCTGGGGTGGATGCCGAGTCCTGGCGAGCCTGGAGACAGACAGGGAGGGACTGTGCCTGTGGGCGGGTGTCGGAGAACGGACTCCTTAGGGAAGTAGAAAACCTCATCCCACTCATTGGTGGTCTCACACTGCCCACCTCGTGGTCAGCACTCCACGCCTAGCCCCTCCCCCCCCTCCCAGGGCTCCTTGTTGCTGTCCAGGACATCAGCATTCCCGGCACCTGGAGACAGAAAGTGCTAGTGTCATTGTGGCAGAGCCCTCAATCTGCCCGCCTGATCCCTACTGGCCTCCGGTTCTGCTCTCGCGGAGAACCGTCTCAGAGCAGAGAGAAGAGGCTTGTTCACGTGTCCGACAGCACACGAGGATCAGGACTTGGCCCAGAGAGCCCTCCTGGGATCCCCGCCCTAAGACGCTTCCACTGCCCGCTGTGCGCTTCCACTCTGCTCCAACCCACCCTTCTGTCGCCAATCCCCCCCGCTGGCCTGCTGCGTCCTGACCAGATGAATCCCGAGCTCCTGGGTTTCCATCCCAGCTTCCCTCCAAATTCGCCTGTCTGGCTTCGGGAACCAAGGCTCTCCCAGCTGGGGCGATTTGACTGCTTTGGAATTTTCCAAGTCCCCTCTCTCTACTTTCGGGGTCAGATTTCCTCCCTTCTTGTTAGTTCTTCCCATGAAGAAGAAAGAACTCAGTTCTTGAGCTCTCTCTCTCTTTCTCTCTCTCCCTCCCCCTCCAACATTTCATTACGAAAAATGTCAAGCACACAGAGGTATTTTGTTTGTTTGTTTTCCCCAAGAGTCTAAACAAGACATCTATGGTTGTGACCTAGATACCCCCGGGTGAGTGTTGGGTCCCGTTGGGTCCCACCCCTGGCGGCCTTGGGGACAACAGTGGACGCTGCTCGAGCCTCTCCCCGCCCTCCAGGGTTGCTGTGACCGAGTGTACCGGGGGTGCCCCCGTGCTGCTCTGTCTTCCTGAGGGGCCCCCTCTCCTCTGCTGACCCTCCACTGCCTCACCCAGCACGGTCTCAGAATTGGTGTCTGCTGGCGCCCCGTCCAGAGCACCGAGGATGAAATTTTGCTGCCCTCAGCTCTAAGCCACCTGTGTCAGTCCCCAGCTGCGGCCCCCCCCCCCCCCCCCCCCCCCCCCCCCCCCCCCCCCCCCCCCCCCCCCCCCCCCCCCCCCACGTGCTCACAGTCCTTCACTGACCCCTGTTCTTCAGTCGCTCTGCGCAGTTTTGGCAGGACGCCAGGTGGCGGCAGGCAGACCTGCGCCCCTCCAAGTGCGTGCGGGACAGTGTCTTGGTTTCTCCTGTGCTCCCAGCGTTGACTGCGGGCTCCAAGGGGTGGAGTGAAGGTCACGGCAATCCCCAGTCCTCCCTCGGTGCCTCGGCTCACTCCCCCTCGTCGTGAGGCGCTCTGTGCTGTCCACTAGCTTCCATCCAGGTACCTTTCCTCTAACCAAGTACCCCTCGAGAGCCAGACCCGGCTCGGTCCAGGAACTGTGGCCCTGGCCTCCTGTGGCCTCCCTTCCCCTCCTGAAGAGTCCCGGCAAGGGTGGGTGCCTGAGAGCTGCTGCGTGGCTTCTGCAGAGCCGCCACCCCTCTGCCGTGCACTGGGAAGGAGTGCGGGGAGAAGGGGGCGGCAGTCCCTAAAGCCAGGGGATTAGACTGTGTTTCCCGCCCCGAGCTGTCCTGACAACTCCTTAGCAATGACCGCTGACAGCCTTGATGTACAAAGGGAGTGCATGAGGCCCCACCAGCCCCAGCCCAGGAGGAGACCATGTTGGGGCCTGAGCCACGGGTGGGAAGCATGTTCACCGTTCCTGTTTCAACGGCTGCCTTTCCCCCTGGGCACTGAGCCCTTCCCAGCTTCTGTCAGGAGGGATTAGGGTCTCTGTTGGCAGGGCGAGAAGGGTGGAGACTGGCAGGGGTAAGGAGGCTGGTGAGGCCCTGCACCCCGATCTGCAGCCCGGGCTCTTTGGCACCAAGGCCTGCCGTCTGTGGTGGAGGGGAGGGAGGCACTGCAGCCTCAGGAGAGGGATCTGGGGGTCCCCTTCTGTTGATGGAGCCTGGCTTGAAGAGAAACACAGGGGGTGACCTGTGGAGTCACGTGAGGGGCCAGGGAGCCGGACAGGCAGCCCTGGCCACCATCCCAGTTGGCGGTTAGGGCCAAGGGAAAGAACCGCTTCCTTCTCTGTGACTGCTGAGTCCAGGCGCTTCCAGCTCTGGGGTGACAGTTCAGATGTAGGGAGCGCGAAGCAGTATCCTCAGGAGCCCTGGTGGCATAGTGGTGATGCGTCGGACTCCTGCCTGCAGCGTCAGCAGTTCAAAACCACCCGTGCTCCGAGGGAGAAAGAGGAGACGCTGTCTCTCAGGAGCCCAGAGGGGCGGTTCTTTTCTTCCCTGTCCCTGCGGCCCCCGTGAGTCACCATGGGCGTGCTGGCCGTGAGTGTGGTCCTGTCTGGTCAAGGAGCGCTGGTGACTCGGTGCGTGCCCCTGGTGTGGACCCACCAGTCGCCCCAAGGGAGAAGAGCCCCAGCGACCTGCTTCCACACAGATGACCGCCTCGGAGGCTGGCGGGGCCGCCCTGCGCCATGACAGTCCCCATGCGTCCCAGTGGCCATGGACAGCACTGCTACGCGGCTCGGTCTAGAGAGACAGGCGGGTGGATTGGTCCTGGGTGCTGAGCTCCATGCCTGGCCTTGGCGGTGTCTCGATTGCGTCCCCACCTCTTAGCGGAGGGGCAAGGACTGTGGTCTGCATCCACTGGTCACAAAACGGGCTGTGTCCCCCGTGGCCTTCCGCCACACTGTCAGAGCCACACTGTCCAGCCCCCAGGGGTCTGACTGAGGCCCGAGTGAGTTGGGGCGGTGGCAACTTACCCTGGGGGGTGGGGGGGTGGTCACTGGGGGCCATTGTGTTGTTTTCGGCCCTGTACACAACAGAAGGAAGCCCTGCCCGGCCCTGTGGCGGGGAGACCCTGCCCCTCTCGTGCCCCAAACACGACGGCCGTCTCCGGGCCCTGCTCCCACCACATGCCCAAGTCTTGTGAGACCCCTAGGGAGCGCGCTGGCTGTGCTTGTAAGACAGTCGGGAACACCACCATAGAACACCCCCAGCTCCCTGCCATCGCCTCAGTTCAAACTCATGGGTTTCTGAGAGGGAGAGTATGCCCAGAGTAGGAATCCCCGTGTCTGTCTGTCTGTCTGTCTGTCTCTCTCTCTCTCTCTCCCCCCCCCCTTCTCTCCCCCCCTGCCAGTCCTGTGCTCAGAGCGGCTCAGGAGGCCTTCGGCCCCGGCAGTCAGATGAACGCGGATGTTGTCCCCTCTGAGCAGGGGCGGGGGCCGCACAGTCCAGGGTTGCTCCGTGGGGAAGAGGGTCAGCCAGAGTCCCAGGTCCGTGCCTTTGGCCTCTTGGCCTTGAGCTTGAGGAAACACCCCACCCTGTCCGCAGATAAACCTGCCTGGGCGGAGGAGGGAGGCCAGAGAATGGCTGGGCGGGTTTTTCCCAAGGCTGGGGACCTGGTCCAGCTCTCTTGGCTTGGGAACTGGAGAACACTGTGTTTCCGATGCCGGGGCCAGTTGCATGGAGTGGGCCAGGGCAGCCGTGGGGCCCCCCGCCCAGTCCCGCAATGCCGGAGCCGAGTGGGCCCGGGGCTCTGGGGGTGGAGGCGCAGTGGAGGACACACAGGGGGCCGGACGGAGGCCAGAACAACCGGGACCCGGCTTGTCGGCTGCGCTGAGGCGGTTCTGACCCGTGTGCCGAGCAGGAGGGGCGCCCGTCTCCCGGTGGGAGTCCGCCCATGGGCAGGGGGCGCCGAGGGCGGCACTGTTGTACCACTGGGCCCTTTACAGGCCCTCACGAGCCCGCCCCAACCCACCACCTTCGGATCGATGCCAACGCCTGGGGACCCTACAGGGCTTGCGCCACGGCCAGACAGCCTCTTCTGCCCAGGCATTAGCTAGCACCCGGTCAGCCCGAAGACCACCTGCGGGCTGTCCCACCAGAACAGGGCCGGGGCTTGGCGTGCAGGCCCGGCATCCCCGAGGAGAGCGAGGGCCTGTGCCTGTGGGGGGACGTCCTCTTCCATCCGTCCACTTCTTTTTGGAGGGGAGGGAGGATGGATGGGTGTGAGGTGGCAGGTATTTGAGGTTGAGAAAGACCTGAGGACCTCTTTCTCCTCCTCCCCCCCCCCCCCAACCCGAGGAACTGGGGCTGCTGAGGAGCCTCTTCTGGAGAAAAGGGAGCTGGGCCCCTTCCTTTCCTGTCGGGAAGCCATCCTCAGCCGGGAGAGGCCAGCCCTACCCCGCAGCTTGCCAGGGAGCGGAGGAGGAGAGGTCGCCAGAGAGGGCCTCTGCTTCCTTGGAAGATAGAAGGATTCTGGAAAGACACTCGGGCTCATTAAAAGGGGATTAAGGAAGTCCAGGTGATACCGTGGGTGGGGGGAGAGAAGGCTGGGGTTGAGTTATTATCCCACCGTTTCCATGGCAGCTGGTAAACAAACCCGCCCAGGTTGGGGGTGGCTGCCCTGCCATTCCCAGGCAGGACTGCTGTGGGACTGAGGAGCCCCAAGGATCCATCAGCTCCCCCAGCCCTCCAGCTCGAGATAGAGAGGAGGAGCTGGCCCAGGCCCACTTGACTTCCCAGCTCCAGCCAACCCCCCCCTTCCAAAGCCACCGGGAGCATGGAGACATCGATCGCCTGGCCCATCTCAGAGGGAACTGCCGCTAAGCTTGTCTCCCCGCCCCGGGCTGCAGCACCCCCATCCCACCCCCTGCCCCGTCAAGTCACACGGCCTCACTCTAGTCTGCACGTGTGGTCCGGCACGGAGCCCTGGTGGCACGGTGGGTTCAGCACTGAGCTGCTAGCTGCAAGGTCAGCGGTTCGAGTCCATCAGCAGCTCCTAGGCTGTGGTTCTCACCTTCCTCATGCCGCGACTCCTCGGTGGTGACACCCCCACCCCCCCACCATAAGATTATTTTCGTTGCTACTTCATAACTGTCATTTTGCTACTGTGATGGATCTGGCGACCCCTATGAAAGGGTTGTCAGGTCCCCCAAGGGGGCCGCGACCCACAGGTTGCGAACCACAGAGACCTAGCGTGAACGAGTGGGCAGTCTGTTTCTGCAAAGCTTTCCATTCTCTGCATCTGTGCAGGGCCAGCCCTGGCTGTCCTCCCGAACATGACCGTGGTGAGTGGTAGATTCTGGTCCCTGGGAATAGGCCTGAGGATTAGTCAGAGGACGTGATGGCACGGCCTTGGGACCCCGCTTGGGCTGGCACGCCCCTGCCTCTGTAAGGGGGGGGGGTCTGTAGATGTGGGAGGGGCTGGGGCTGAGGAATGCAGGAGTAGCCGCTGATCGGGGCGCCACACACCCCCTTCCTGCCCTCTGCCTCCCGAGGGCCCCGAGGCCACCTGGTCCCTGGGGCGCCTCGGGCTTCCACCCAGGGGTGTCGTTGCCCGACCCAGAACACGGACTCGGGCCCAGGTGTCCGGGTGTGCCAGCCTGCCCAGCCCCCCCCCCCCCCCCCCAGGTGCTGGAGTACTTGGGCCGGGGCAAGAGCATCGTGGACGTGGGGCTGGCCCAGGCCCGGCTCCCGCTCAGCACCCGCAGCCACTACTTCGAGGTGGAGATCGTGGACCCCGGGGAGAAATGCTACATCGCCTTGGGTTTGGCCCGGAAGGTGGGCGCCTGACTGCCGGGGGGGCTGCTCGGTCATGGGAAGGCCTGCGGTGGGCGGGGGCCTGGTTTTAGGGCAGATTTCAACCTGGGACACAGCACAGGGGTACAAATCTACAGTGGGAGTGCGGCCCCACAGGCCTGCTGGGGGTGAGGGGTTGCAGGCGCCCCGGGGTGGGCAGGAAGCTCTGCCAGGGCTACGGTTGAGTCCGGAGGCTGTGTGTGTGTGTGTGTGTGTGTGTCTCCATAGGCTTTCTTTCCCCCTTGGTGCAGGATTACCCCAAGAACAGGCACCCCGGCTGGAGCAGGGGGTCCGTGGCCTATCATGCGGGTGAGCGAGGCCCTTTCCTAGGAAGCGGGCTGGCAGGAGAGGTGGACATCCCATTTCCCGACAGCCCCCGCCCCCCAGCCTCTGGCAGGGGACTCCCTGCAGCTGCCTCAGCCCTAGAAGCCGCCCATCGCTTTCTCTGCTTCTGGGTTTGTCCTCCCAGCCTGCCCGGCCGGCTCCTCCGTGCCCTGCCTTCCTGCTTCCGGGGTGTGTGGTTACTTGAGGGATTTCTTGAGGAACGCAGCAAGCTTCCAGTTCCTGCCCTCCCCACCCAGCATGTCCCCGCCCTCTGTGCCTCCCCAGAACAGTCCCATTAGCAGGGTGCTTCCAAAGCCCCTGAGCTAATGGGCTTCAGGGCTCTTTCCGCCCACCCCCCATCTTTGTTCAGCTGGGTCCCTGCTCCCCTCTGGCCCGGAGCTGGGGAGGCAGGTGGCCTTCCGCTTCAGGCATCACCCCTCTCCCTTCACCCCCCAGATGACGGCAAGATCTTCCACGGCAGCGGTGTCGGGGACCCCTTTGGGCCCCGCTGTTACAAAGGCGACATCATGGGCTGTGGGATCATGTTCCCCCGAGACTACATCCTGGACAGTGAGGGTGAGTGGGGGGGCCGGGGCGGGCAGGGGTGCCGGGTGAGGGAGCACCACAGACGCTCAGTCTCCCCGCCCTGCTAGGTGACAGCGATGACAGCTGTGACACCGTGATCCTGTCCCCGACTGCCCGGGCCGTGCACAACGTCCGGAACGTCATGTACCTGCACCAGGAAGGGGAAGATGAGGAGGAGGAAGAGGAAGAAGATGGGGAGGAGCTGGAGCAGGAGCATGAGGGCAGGAAGGTGGTGGTGAGTGGGCAGGTGGGCGGGGCCGCGGTGAAGGAGAGTGACAGTCTGAACCACGCATTCTGGGCACTTGGGGCTGCTGATGGGGAAACTGGTCGGCAGGGGGCGGTCCCCAGCCCAAGTATGCCCCCCTATGGTCACTTGGTGTATGACCGGCACTCCTTTCCACTCCTCTCGGGTCCACGCTGGAGTTGGGATTGGGGCCCAGGGTCCCCAGAGAAGACCAGGGCCCGCCGGCCCTATCGACACCCCCACCCCTCACCCCCACCAGGTCTTCTTCACCCGGAACGGCAAGATCATCGGCAAGAAGGACGCTGTGGTTCCTTCTGGGGGCTTCTTCCCCACCATTGGGATGCTGAGCTGTGGGGAGAAAGTCAAAGTCGATCTGCACCCCCTGAGTGGCTAGGGCCTTCTCCCCGGCCGGCCCTGCTCCCTCTGCTCCCCGGGCAGGGCCAAGTACCCAAGGGTTTGCTTACCCAGGGGGCACGTCGGGCACTCTGCCCCCCTGCCGGCTCCCCGGAGCCCGCGTCTCTGACCTGCTGCTCCCCCCCGCTGTCAGCAGTCCCTGGGCCCGAGGCCTGCTGGGCAGGAACAGACCCAAAGAAGGGGGTGGACAGACAGAGGGCCACTGGCTGCCAGGCCCCTGTTCCTCTCTGGCCCTGCTGGAGGAGCGAGGAGTGAGCACCCCGTTTGCAGCTGCTATGTGGTCATGAGGCCGTGCACGGCCCGAGGGTAGAGACCTCCCCCTTACCACAGTATTCTTCCGTGCATTCTGTACCCTGTCGTTTTTTTTCTACTTCTTCATGTGAACCTTTTTTTTCAATTGCTCCTGTGAATCAGTTGCTGCTGTCATCCCCCCTGGCTGGGCTAGGGGGGCGCCCCTGGGCCCGTCTCTGCCCCAAGAAGACTCCTCCTCTACGAGCCCCGTTCTCTGCTGAGAGCGCTCCCCGCTCAGACACCATCGTCCCGCAGAGGTGTGGGTGCCCCCCCGGCCCCCGACCAGTGCGCACAGACGGTTTCCCCTTACCCAGAGGGGCTGTGGGTGTACCGCCTCCTCGTCCCCTTGTCCCCAGCTTCCTGGGCTGCACGCTGGGGCCCCGGAGCATATGTCTCCTGCCTCAGCCCAGGGAGCTCTGAGAGACGGCTTGGTCCCGGCCTTCCCTCCCTGCACCCCCGCCCCCCACTTGCTGCTTGTGCCAGTTGCCTGTTTTGCTTCCGTGTTTGTGCCCCCCGCGCCCTCCTAGTCCGCCTACACCCTTCCCCAGCCTCTCCCCAGACGGTGACCTCCCCCGGAAGGAGGAAGGAGCGGGAGCTGCTAGCCTTGGTTTGCACAGAGCCGGGAGGCTGCGGGCAGTTGCGTGAGCGCTGTCGGCTGTGGGGGCCCCGCCCTCCCGGCAGGCCCTGCACTATGATGTGTGAAATGTATGTACAGACCAGAGACGTTTATACACCAGTAAAGACGGAGTTTCCCTATTTATCAGAACCGCTGTGTCGGGGCGCTTGTCTGGGGCTTGGCTGGAGGGGCAGCCGAGGGAGGTAGGAGCCAGTGTAAGTGGCGCCTCTCGGAGATTAAGCACCCCGGCACGACGACGACGGCTGATAAAATGTATAGAAATTCTTTATTATTACACAAAAATAGACTCTTTGTCCTCCTCTTCATGTGATCCCACTCTGGTCCCTCTGCCGGGGGATGGGGGCTGCTGAGGAGGGCGTGACTGGCCCCCACCCCTCCCCCTCCCCCACCACACTGGGACCTGCAGCTGGGTGGGGCTAGCAGGGCGGCGGACTGGCCTCCTTGTCCAGCTGGTGCTGCCCTGGCCCCACCAGGACTCCGCTCCGATGGCTCCTCCCCCTCACGCCCACCTCGGACATCTGCTCACGTGCAAGGTCATCTCACGGCCGACCACTTGGCTTAGCAGGCTGGGTTGAGAAAGAGCAGTGTGCCAGGCTGGGGCCTCCCCCAAGAGGGGTGGGGGGCCCGGAGGGCGTGAGGCGATGGTGTGCTGGGAGGGGGGGCGGGCCCACGGTGGCCGCCTTCACTTCCTCTGGCCCAGGAGGACTTTGGTGATGAAGGTGACGATGGCACCCGCAGGCTGGTCTGGGTCAAGCTCTGCGAAGAGGTGACACACATTCTCCCAGGGGCTCCCGGGCTTCTTGGCCACGAAACCAAAGATCCTAGGGGGACACAGACTCAGGTTGGGGGGGGCGCTCTGAGAGACTCCCCAGGGTGTGTAGCTGGCTCTGGGCAGGTGGGGGGGGACGACGGAGACAGGCCTCATGGGGAAAGCTTACTTGGAGGTGGTCCCGTCGGGGTTGGTCCATCTGCAGGGGGAGGAGAGCAGTGAAGGCATGGACCAGGGCCAGCGGTAGGGAGGGGAGCCTGGGGCTGGGGACTCAGTGACAGGGGCTGGGTGAGGGAAGGGTCACCTCCGGTCCTGAGGGTCGGTGCTGGAGAAGGTGATGCTGGTCACTGGATAGTGGCGGCGAAAGAAGAGCCTGTGAGGAGGAGGAGGGAGGTCACACCTGGGACCCCACCGACACTGAGGGTCAGAGCCGGAAGGCCCTCCCCCCCGGGGGCGGGGGCCAGGCCACCACTCACTTCCTTTGGTTGTCTGTCAGTGTGATGCCCTGGGCAGAGACCTTGAAGTGGACCACAGCCGGTGTGGGCCGGGGGCTGCAGCCCAGGGCGGCCGAGCTGGCCCGGGCCACGGCCTGAGGGCCTGTCAGCGACTCTGTCTCCACCGAGGTCAGGTAGAGCACGCTGCAGGCTGGGGGTGCGGGGAGAAACAGTGGTTGGAGGGACACGGATCCAGATCTCCCTCTGCTTCACACACACACACACGCTCCGCCTGTCAGCCTCAGAGCCGCACAGTAACCTGCACAGTGACCTGCTGAGGGACAGGGCAGACTTGCTGGCTCTGCTTGAGAGCCTGGGGCTCGGGAGGGGCTTAGAGACCCACAATCCTGCAAGCCCTGCAGGAGAGCCGAGCTTGAGGGTGCCCCTGGCCACCCCTTCTCCCGCTGCCTCCCTCTTTCATGGGTCAGTGCCTTCCCTGCCCCCATCCTGTACCTGCAGTGCCCCTTTGGTGCCCGGGGAGGGGGGGAGGCCCCTACCTACCGGCGCCCTGACGAAGGAGGTCTGCTGCTGTGCTCATGTTGGTAGGCACGGGAGGCTCGGGGGTCTCTTCCAGAGGGTCTGGGGGAATGAGGGCCAACCAGGAGGTCAGAGGGCGTACCACTCCCCAGGGAAGCCTGGGAGCTGAGAGTGACGACACCCACCTTTGCTGGGAATGCGCAGGCAGCAGGGCAGGGAGATGGGGGAGATGGAGTGTTGGGAGACCAGGGCCGGCAGGCTGCCTGCAGGAGTGGGGAGGCAGGCAGTGAGAGGTCAGATCCCTCCAGAGAGTCCATGGTCAGCCCCCCCACCCCCACCCCGGCCCCCGAACCAACCCAGAGGTGGCCTTCCCCCCGCCCCCTCACCAAAATGGGGCTCGCTGGGACAGCCCTTGATCTTCACCCCTTTAGGCCCAGTCTCTATGAGGAAATGGCGGACCAGCTGTTCCAAGGGGTCCCCTGAGAGGAAACGGGCAACGTCAGGTCTGGTCCCGTCTGCCTACTGGTGCATTCCTTCCCTGGCGGAGAGCCTCCAGTTCCATACCCCCCAGCCTCACCTTTCCAGGGCTGGGCACTGGGTGGAGGTGTGGCCACCTTGAGGGCCAGACCGTATGCCCCTTGAAAGGAATGGCTGTCCCTGATCAGGAAGGCCCCCGGCTCCTTGTCCTTCAGCAGGGCGATGGCTGGGCAGGGCGGGCGAGGATCACAGTGGCTGAGTTAGCCTCATCCAGCTCACAGCTACCACGTCCGCCCTCCGGCTGGCCAGGCACGCTGGCCTCTCTTGTCCCACGTGGCAGTGGTAGTTTGGGGGCGGAGCTTCAGAGTGGTGGCATTTGGCCCATCCCCCCCACCCCCCTCAGGGCCAGTGCAGAATCCTGGCTAGTGGGAGGCCAGCCAAGGCCTCCAACCTGCAGAGTGGGGAGGGCTGCGCAGCCGGGCCTCACCTTGGTCTCGGGAGAGGTGTGGCTTGTACCAGAACTTGGAGGTGTCCTGGACAAACTTGACATTGCTTTGGCTCTCATGTGTAGAGGACTCTGAGACAGGGAGAGGCTGTGTTCACGCCCAGGGCCCCCAAATCCCCCGGATGGAGGTTTTCTCCAAATGGCCCCACTCCCCTTGCTGGGCCTTCATACCTGGGAGTTGGGGGGCGTTATCTGGGAGCAAGGGTGCGAAGGTGACGTGGTGACTGGGGCTTCTGGCCGGTGGCGAGGTCCGATCTGGACCCCAGGGCCCTGGCTGGGGCCCAGGCCCTGGCAGGTGGCGTTTCTCAGGAAGTGGGGGCTGGGCAGGGCCATTGGTGGCATAGGTGGCGGCCAGGGGGAAGGCGGGTGTGGGTGAACTTTGAGGCGGCTCTGGGCTGGCCATCAGCCAGGGCATCTGGGCAGGCACAGGGGTGAGGGGGGACCCATCTGGGCTGTCTGAGGGGCCTCGGGGGCCCTGCCAGGGCGCATGGCGGAGGCCGGGCAGTGTGGCGGGCACTGGGCCCCGTGGACTGGTACTGTCTGTGTGGCCTCCCGGGCTTCTTTCCTGAGGCCAGTCATTGGGGCACCTGGGAGGAGAGGCTGGGCCAGAAGTTGCGGGGGCCGGAGGTGCAGGGCCACTTCCCGCTGCCAGCTCAGGAGCCTTTCCAGGGCCTTCTTGGGCCACGGGGGGCAAAGTTGGGGCAGGACTGAGCCTCTGAGTGGGCCCCAAGGTGGGTGACCTGCAGGGGAGAAGAGGACGGGGGTCAGCGGGCCTGCAGCACCTGCCCCTTGGGTACTGACTGCACGTGCAAGGGTTGAACGCCCCCCATCTTCCCCCCTCCACCCCCCCCCCCCCCGCCACATACCTTTCCTTCCCTTGGACTGGGCTGCTGGTGTGCAGGGGGGTGGAGGGAGCCGACAGCTCTGCGGAGCCACTGCACGGGGCGCCGCGGGGAGACCGGGGAAGTGTGCTGTGTCCGCTGGGGCCCTCCCTCCAGGAGACCGGCTCAGGGGACTCTGCAGAGGGGACAGAAGTCAGCCTGTGAGCCAGGAGTATCACCCCCTGTCCTTACTGTTTCCAACCCCCTCCTAAGCCCCAGGCCCTCCCCACCCACTGCCCCTCACCTGCAGGTGCCAAGGGGCCAGCAGCGGGTGCCAGGTGTCCTGGCAGGGGATACCTGTCCCCTCCTTCCTCAGCAGGGATCTCGTAGCTCAGCTTCCTGGACTGTGGATAGGGCGGGCTTCCCGGGGAAACGGAGCCGGGGCAGGGGGAGTGGCCCCCGGGGGTGGGATAGCCCCTGCTGTCGTCTGGAGACCCACAGTTGCGAGGCACCCGGCCGTACGCTGGACAGTAACTGGGGACCGCTCCTCCGTAGCCATAGGTCAGCAGGGCAGGGTACCCTGGACGCCCATACCTGCCTTCCGGGCACAGGGCATAGGAACAGCCCTCGCGGCCCTCATCTCCCACTTTGGCCGGCTTCAGGCAGCCGTAGTCGGGCAGGGGGGCATGGTGATGCCCGCAGGCAGGTACCAGCAGGGGTAGAGGGTGCGCTGGCCGCACTGGCTGCAGGAGAGGCTTGGCTGTCTCACCCACCCACCCCTCTCCTGCCTCCCTCTCCAGTCGCAGCCCGTATAGGGCTGCCGTGGGCAGTGCCAGCTTCTCTTCACAGGCAGGGCAAGGGCACAGGGCCGGCAGCCCGGGCTCCTCTAGGATCACCACCTCCCGGTAGCCTGGGCCGCGGTAGCCAAAGTCGCCATTGGTGGGCTTCCCCAGCTCAGGTTGGTAGGGGTACGGCCCCTCGGACAGCGACCGGCAGAGCCGCCTCTTCTCCACTGAGGCCTCTGCGTAGCTCTGGGGGGCCCCTTCGTAGCCCCCGCAGGCCAGCCGGCGCCGGTCCAGGGTTCCCTCTGGCCGGAAGTAGGCCCCGCTGGGGGCCACGCAGGGTTCCCGGTAGCCCTGGCGGCAGGAGCAGTGGCGGCTGAGGCCAGGCCTGTGGCCCTCGTACATCCCCATGGGGGGGCCCTGGCTCAGGGGGGGCCGGTCCTCATCATCCAGGATGGCCGTCTCCCGGCCCGCTCCCGCTCCCCGGGCGCTGCCCACCACGCCGCAGCCGCCCAAGAGGCGATCCAGCTCCTGCCGCTCGGCGGCCGTCGGGGGCGGCCGGCCTGGGGACTCTGCCGCGGGGTCCGTGGTCAGTGTGGACGAATGGCCGGAGTCGCTGCTGACGGAGAGTATGGGGGGCGCCGGCGGGTCCGGGGTGGGGGCCGGGGGCGCCGGCCGGGGTGCCCGCTGCACCTGGGCGTAGGGGCTGCCATCCAGGGGGCCTCGGGTGTGGGTCAGGCAGCCTGAGTGGGCGGCAGGAGGGGGGTGGGGAGAGACGGCTGGTGAGAGGGGCCCGTTGCGAGGACGCCAGTGTCCAGGAGCTCAGGGGGGGTCTTGGGAGGGGAGTCTGCTGGGGAGGGAGATGTGAGCCCCCCCACCCCGCCCCCAGCACCCCTAAGCGGCCCCTCTCGGCCCCCACCGTCCACGCTGTCCTCGTGGTGCTGGTTGAAGTTCTCGTAGGAGTCCCAGCGCACTGCGGGCTCCGCCGTGTTGTAATCCACCGAGACACAGGGGTCGTTCCGCGGCGTGCTGCCTGCGCGCAGACCCCCGGGCGGGCGGTGAGGCCGGGGGCTCCGCAACCCGCAGCCCCCTGCCGACCCACCGCCGCCCTCGTCCCTCTCCCTACCCTTCATCTTCTCCGGGCTGGAGGAGAACACGAACTCCACGGAAGCTTGGAAGGGGAACTTCTCATCTGTGGGAGGGGGCAGTAAGGCCCCGCCCCGGCCCCGCCCCCAGGCTCCTCCCCGGCCCCGC
>PVJH01021848.1:26658-37792 GCA_004026705.1 Nesogale talazaci
GGGGGGGGGGCAGTGGAGGAGGCCTTGGGAAGGGGGTGAGTAACCTTCTCCCAAACAAGGGGTTAATGGCCTGGGGGCCATGAGCCCCCCAAGGGCTGGGCAGGGTCTGTCTTTAGGGAAAGAATGTGAAGAAGTGTCACACACAGCACTCCCCTGCCCCCACATTTGCATGGCATTTATTGAATGTCCCAGAGGTCAGGCACTCCCAGCTCCCTCCGCTGTGGCAGTTCCCACAGGTCCGCTCCCTGCTGCAGCTCCTCCTCCCTCGTGCCCATCTGGACTGCTGCAGCTCTGTGGTCCCTGGAATGCGCCAGCCCCAGATTGGGAACCCACCCACCCAGCACACTTCGGGGTCCTGCCTGGAAGCCTAGCTGGAGGCTTGTCCCTTGAAGCTCTAGTTCTCCTGGCCCGCAAGCCTGTCCCTGGGGTCCCTTGCTCAGTGGGTCCCCGGGGGCCTGTAACTGGAGAGGGGCATTGGCCCTCTACCTGACCCCCACCCTCCCAGCCCTGGCTGGCTCCCAGGACATTCCAGGCCCCTGGCCAGGATTGGCGATTGGGCCCGACCTGGTCGCATCTTCAACTCAGCTTGGGGGGGCCGGGGCACTGTGTGGGGAGGCTGTGCTCTGCACCTAACCCACCCAGACCCCACGGTCTGTCTGCTTCTGCCCATTCCTGCTGCTTCCAGTGGGTACCTCCAGCCCCAGCAAGGTGTCCCAGCAGTCGCTGGCTGCTGGCTTTCAGGAACCCCTGTGCTGGGTGACCCACCTCCACCCCCCGCCCCTCCCGCCCCCCCACCCAGCACTGGAGGGAAAGAGATGGGGGACAGAACAGCGGGGGCCAGGCAGGCGCTAGGTATCTGAGGAGAAAGGGCCGCAGAAGTATGGGCCGCCTGACTCCTGGGACCCTCACTTGGCTTCCGCCTGGAACATTCCAGTGCCTGCCAGCAGCTCCCCACAGCCGGGCCCCCTCTCCCTCCGATGCTGTGGGTTTGTTTGGAGAAACCCCCTTCCACCCACACCCCCACTCTCCCCCTTCCTGAAATAGCTGTGGTTGGATGAGAGGCCGGGAGCCTGGGCCCCGCTGAGGAGGGGTGAGGCCCAGGGAAGGGAGGAGTGGGGGAAGACAGGGTCTCTGGGGTATGGCCAAGGGATCCCGGGGCACCGAGTGCAGAAGTGGGGCTGGAAAGTCGGCTCAGGCCCATGGGCGCGTGCTTCCGGCCTCAGTTTCCCAGGGTGCCAAACGGGAACAGAAGAGACTGTCACCTCGCGTCCCAGAGCCCTGCGCGCGCCTGTGCGCCCAGCTCCTGCCCGGGCGCCGGCCGTGGGGCTAGGGGGCCACGTGCGCCACCGCGCCGGGGCAGGCGCGCCTGGTGCGGCGCGCGCGCGGGCACGACGGAAGCGGCCGCGCGCGCGCGCGCGCGCCGAGAAGGCGGGAGGACCCTGGCGGAGCGCGGCCTCGCGGCTCCCGGCTCTGCGCAGCCCGCGCCGGCGCCCTCCCCGCCCCGCCCCGCCCGCGCCCCCTGGCGTCAGCCCCGCGCACTGCCCGCCCGGCGGTGACGCACGGCCCCCGCCCTCCGGCCCGCGGCGCGGCCACTCACCTGCGGGGGGCGCCCGGCGGGGCGGGGGCGCGCCGGGGCGGGGCAGCAGCAGGGGGAGCCCCCGGGCCAGCCCATCCCGCCGGGGCCCGCGGCGAGCCGGATGGCGGGAGCTGGGAGCGGGCGCGCCGGGCTCCCTGCCGCCGCCTCGCTCCCCGCGCCCGCGGCCGCCCTCGGCCGGGCTTTCCTCCCTCCCTCCCTCCTGCCCCCCTTCCCTCCCTCCTTCGCCCGGGCTCCAATCCCCACGGCCCGCCCGCTCCCCGCCCCCTCGGCCTCTCTCCTTTCTCCCTCTTCCCCACCTTCTCCCACAAAGAGGCCAGGAGCCCGGCCAGGGAGGGGGTGATCGGGAGATTTGGAGCAAGCCCCGGAGAACACGGGGCCAGGAATCTGGGAGACGGGGAGAGACCCCCAGGTGGCGACGGATCCGCCGAGGGAGGGCCGACCTGGGGGGACATCGGGCAAAAGCAACCCGCGAGCCGGCCGGACGCCGGGGAAACAGTGGCCCCGAAGGGAAGAGGCTCGAGAGTGCCCAGAGCCCGCGCAGAGGCAGCAGTTTCTTTGGCCTTGGGCTGGGACACAGCCAGCCCGACTCTTCCCCGCCCCCACCCCACCCCGCTACCCCAGCGCCCTAGTCTGTGGGCCCAGCGCCACAGCGCACCCAGACGCCAGAAGCCGAACTCCCCGTTATTTGGTTGTGTCCCCCACACCTTTCGTGGTCCCCCCCTCCCCCCGGCAGACCTGTTATGCCTGCAAAAGGACTCGCTTAGCACAGGCGGCAGAAGACCCTTCCTCACCCCACCCCACTCCCTGTCACCCACCGCCCCACTCTGGAGCGGCAGGCACTCCCACTCCCCAAGAAAGTCGCCTCCGCATTTCACTCAAGCCCCAGGCTTTCGCAGCAGAGGGAGGTCTACCTACTGTGAGCCACACCCCCCTTTGCAGTCCTCGGACTGAAGTTGCGCTCTCAATCGCCAGGTTAGTGGTTTGAAACCACCTGCTGCTCCTCAGGACAAAAAGGAGGCTTTCCACTCCCATCGAGTAACTGTGTGGGTCACTGTGAGTCGGAGTGAACGCGATGGCCGTGAGCGTTGAGAGGAGGGGGAGAGGACGTGGTGGCCCAGGGGTTAAAGAGCTGAAAAGGCTGGGCCGGCTTTCAGACCCACCGGGCAGTCTGCGCCAGTGAGCCTAGACTGAGAATCCCCACGGGGCTGTTCTAGCTGTCCTGTGGGATCCCGCAGGGTTAGCAGACTCCTTGGGAGGGAAAGACTTCCGAAAAGCCCCAAGCTTATGCCCATTCCTCGGCGCCCTCCAGGTCTCTAGCAGTGAGCACTTCCGGAAACTTCTGTGAGCCCTCACCCTCCCCACTTGAATTTCCATGATGAAAACTGGGAAGGGGGGTGGGGGTGGGGAGGGATTCTGAGAATCCAGTGCCCAGGGCTCAATGCCCAGCGCCTGCCTAGAGCAGCCAGCACCACCAGCTGTGTCCCCTCCCTCAGCTGGGTCTCTTCCTGTCCTCCCCTGGGCTCTGGTTCCGATTACGAGGGGGTGGAGCACCTGAGCCCAGGCTGGCGGGCGGGCGGGCGGGCGGGGGAAGAGGCTGTCAAGAAGGGCCTGGTGGCCATGTGGGTCCCCCGGGGACAGACCTTTAGCGGGGCCGGGACTGGGAAGTCCCTCTCTTCCTGCTAAGTTGGGTGTCCCACAAGCAGTTTCAGAGGTTAAAGCGGCGCGAGTCGGAGGGGGGAGCCGGGTGGAGGGACGTGTTAGACAGGAGGGAGGCCAGATGCCGCCTTAAGATTGGGGAGAGCAGCCTAGATTGGAGGGTACTGCTGGGAGGGGAGGGCTGAATATGGCTAACATTGGGTCAGTCACCTAGCTACCAGGGGGAGTCCACTGCTAGCTGACTCTTTCTTAACATCTGGTCCTCCCCAGTGGGCATCAGGGTCTTTGGCGGGACACTAGGATGCATGCCAGGGGGATAGCATTGCTGCCCCACTGGGGAGAGGGGGGCCCTGAGGGATATTCAAGCTCTGGGAAGTTAGGAGAGGGCCACAAGACTCGGCGCAAATTTGCTTCCCAGCTCTGTCTCCGCCTGGACTTGAAGGGGTCGGTTGGGGTGCGGGAGTCCCGGAAAGGAAGGCGGCAGCTGGCGGGGAGGGAAATCTAAGCTGGTAGGTGATGATCATCGTTTTCCTAAACGGCGATGCTGGGGGAGGGCGTGGGAAGGAGCCAGGAGGGTGTTACACAAGGGCAAGCCCGTTTCAGATGCCCTCTGACCCTCCCTCCACACAGTTCGTACCTTGACGATGCAGAAGGCAGCCCATCTTGGCCCCAAAGGCTGACCTTCCTCTTCCTGGGGCGATCCCATGCCTGGGCTGTGTGCGCTCAGATCCTTGCAGGGGCAGGTCTACAGAGGGGGGCCTTGGAGGCCTGGGACAGTCTTGGCTGTACCTGCACGAGGTCAAGGGAACTCCACTGGAGGGTTTCGGGCTCTGGGAACCAGGAAGAGCTGGGGGAAGGGGCTGAGCTGACTCCAGAGGCAGATCTCCTGGCCCGGAGGACAGAGGGCGTATTGTCCAACAGGGAGGCTGCTGCAGCTGGGCGGGGTGTGACTCCGCTGGACCTTTCCAAACTCCGTTTTGAGGAGCGGCAAGGCAGGCCCGCCCCTGCACTCTGGGCCCTAGGGGCTACGCTGTTTGGTGGGAAAGGAGGCGGTTTGACAAACAATGCCTCCCAGGAGCAGATGTGCAGCTTCCCCATTTCCTGAGAAACCAGATGCTGTGAGGAGCACTTGTGGCGAGGCTGGAGGCACAGAGACCTTGTTGCCCTGGAACCCGGAACAGTGTCAACTTCTGAGGGGCTGGGCCATGTGGACTGGGGCACTCAGGCCTGCCCAGCCTCCAGGTGGCATGCCGCACCCCCACCTTCCTGGCCACTCCAGACTTGACATTGTAAGTCTCCGTCAGGGTTGGCCTGACTTGAGGTCTGTCTCTGCGCGTTGGTTTTCCAGGAGGATCCACGCGTCTGTGTCCCAGGTAAGGGCCACACACAGCAGAATTATCCCGGGAACTCAGGAGCTCCCGAGCGGCACCAGTGGTAAAGGGTAATTTCTTCGCCGGCTTCATCTTGGAAGTTGGTTCTGTACATCACTGTGGCAGCAGGCGTAGAAGGGCATGGCAGACTGTGGTGCACCAAACCCTTACAGTGCACTTCTGCCCTCCCGTATGAGCTGTGGCCATGAGCTGGAACGTGCTCAGGGCAGCAGCGGTCTCTCCCCACCCTCTGTGCTACACACGCATGCCCTTCCAGCATCTGCTAGATGGGTGTTGCAGGAGGGAGTGAATGAACGTGGTAGTGCTGCCTCGTGGCAACCATAGGACCCCGGGAGCTGAAGTGCTGTTCTCCGAGGTCTCCTGGGTCCCCTCCTCCCAGGCTCCGCCCTCCCCGTGACCTGTGGGACTTTCTGCCGCTGCCCTAAGTCCCGTGCTGTGGTGCAACAATGGACAATCTGTCCTTTTGTTTGGAAGATCTCTACTAAGGTCTGAGGGATGACGGTAATACAGACCAGCTGGTCAACAAGAAACTCAACCCACTGAGGAAGATTCCGTTTGTCCAGCATTGCCCCAGGTGTGAGGACGCCACAGCATGTCCCCACTCCACAGGGCTGCTAAGAGGGAGGGTGGGGTTTAAGAGGCCTGGGACGTCCAGTTCCAGGGCCCCAGTAAACACCAACGTGAAATTCCTGTCCACAGCTGAGCACAAATGGGGCTGGGATTGGGAGTCCAGCAGCAGCAGCAGCAATGGGGTGGGGAGCATGTGGCAAAGAAGTCTGCAGTACATCAACTTTCAAGATCAGATTTATTCGGAGAAAACAAAAAACCCACAACCCAAAGGATGGGGGTTTTACATCTCAAGATTATCTCCCAGGTATGAAGTCTACAGATTACAAATCATTTTCATAGAAGATATTTTGTACAAATTTTACATGTGTTCAGGAGCTGGACACCGATCAATCCCGGTTTCTGCTGGAAGAGGAGGGCAGAGCAGTGGAATGGGAAAGTACAGCTCTTTGGGATACAACTGTCGGAAGGAGAGTAGACAAGAGGATAAGCCCTACCTTCTCGTTCTCTGCGGCAAAAGGTTAAAAACAAAGCAAAAACCAACTGTCAACCTTGGGTGTCTTTCTCTAAAAGCTGAATTCCTAGTTAGCAGACGAGCCGTTGTCAGCTGAAACTCCCTCCTGTGGTAGAGCCTTCCTGTCCATTGGATCAATGACTCATTGTGTTCACTGCTGCAGCGATGAAGCAAACACCTACTCCCGGCCAGGGGGCTTAGGGAGGACGGGGCGAGGTTGCAAACAAGAGGCAGAGGGGTTGCCTCTGCAGACACCACCTAGCGGGTTGCTGCGTGTGAGGCGCACAGAGCACAGGAAAGCAGGCAGGCTCCGAGAGAAACCATGACCCTGGTGAGTAGTTCTCTTCATCATTTATTCTCTCAAGGGAAGCTCAGAGAAAGACAGAACACAAAACAAAATCAAAACACGCACGCACACACACGGGTCTATATGCCACGTTATAAATCAAAACGTTTGTGTGGGATTATCAGTGGACAGAAAGAAATCTCTTAAACACCAACAAAAACCAAGATTGTTAAAATGCCCCGCTGAAGTGTCATCATTTACTCCCGAAAGCATGGACTCTAGTTTCCTGAAGCATTAAGGGGTAGGGGTGCGTGAAAGAGGAGCCGCTCGGCTGGGGGGAGGCACGTCCAGACATCAAAGGGCTGACTGGAGGTAAGATGACAGGCAACGCCTCAGATCTGGCTAATGACCAACACGCCAAGAGGATGAGAGTTCACACTTAACAGTTTCAGGGTTTCAATGGACGGTTCAGAAGGGCAAAGCCAGGACACAAGACTAGGCAAGCAATTCTCCCCATCATGTGTTGATTGGAAACACCTCCCTGAGGGTCTGGATTTTTTTTTTCTCTCTCGTTTGATTTCCCCCCCACCCCAGTCCCAGTCCTTCAGGAAGGCCTGCCCTGTTGACTCACTCCCCTACTCAGCCCCGGGGGGAGAAACAAGGAAGGGGTTCCCCTAGGCTGATCCCAGGGACTACCAGCCTCCCAGAGCCCAACTCTCCAAGAAGGATGGGAGACATTTGAGCAGATCATGTTTTAGAATTCATATATGCCATACCAGGATAGGAAGAATTAAAAGACAGAACTCCTATACCCTTCCTTATTCCTGTCCAAACCAGAATCCAGCCGTCAGTGCCAGTGCTCACGCTCTCTGATGGAGGCCCGAGGTGCGACTCACACTGGTGCCATACAACACACAACTTGGCCTGAAAAGCCGCAGCGCTCGCTCTCTGGCTACAGGGGCGATTCTCCACTTAGCTGAATACTTCAGAGGCTGCAGCAGCATGCAAGAGAATTTCATTGAAAATTAACAACAGGGAAGAGAAGTCTTCAGGAGACGGCGCATTTTATTGTGTGTGTCTGGGTAGAGGTTCGATTTGCCCCTCGGTGTCCTGGGTGGTGGGACGAGGAGGACGCCCAGGATGCGAGGTCTATGCGGTGTCGTCCTCCCCCTCCGTTTCCTCGTCACCGTCCACAGAGAGGGCAGCATACTTGCTTGCAGAACTGAACTGCTGTAACAAGTGAGCGACAAAACATAGGCCTTGAATTCTCACCACCAGACAGCCAAACCCACCCCCCAACCCGCACAGGTTCACTGCCATTTCCCACTGAACCTAGCCTGGGGGTGGGCTACAGGCAGCCATGCCCGGGCCCACCTCAGCTCCAGACCTCTGCTGGAGAGGACACGTGGCCACAAAGCGAACCACAGGAAGGCCTGGCTTGCGCACACTAGGCTACAATCTACATTGGAAACAGCAGGAGGAGGGTGTAGGAGCAGTGAGAGAGCCCCGAGGCTAGCAGAGGCTGTCGACAGACAGGATCCACCGCCCAACAAAGCGGAGGGTGGGACACTGTCCCGTTCACACTGTCGGCCTCAGATGGAAGGAGCCCGACTGCAGATCCCTCAGAAGAGGCATTGCGGAGGCTTTGGGGCCGGGAGAAACAAGGCTCCAACGGACACTTACGGAGGCAGGGTTTTCATCGGCTTTCTTTGGCTCAGGCGCAGATCTGGAGTCTTGATCCTTTTTGCCATCTTTCCTGCAGGGATGAGGCATAAGAGCCCACATTTAGGAGAGGATGTGGCTCCAGCCTGGCCCAGAACTGGGATGGTCTTTCCCGAGTGACTCTAGTTTCCACAGGGAGGGATATGGCAGTACATAGAGAAGCAAGACACTTATTATACAGACACTTGGACGTAGTATAGACACACCTCTCCGAGTCCTTCCAGTGGTCTTTGTTCCCTCCGTCTGCTGGACCACGGCTGGAGTTCCCACTTTGGCCTTTTGGGAGACTCACCCCATCTACTTTTTCATCTGCTTGAGAAAAATATGTCATCAAGTAAAAGATGCCCCACCCCTCCTTCTCCTGAAGAAATGTGTGCCCCTCCTCTGTTTCCCGAAGAAAATGAGATGAAACCCAACTTGCCTAATGCTTCCCTCCCATGGCCTCTGCCTTACACATACCACCAAGCTAGACCTCCTGCAAAAATCCCCGTGCTGTTACATCATCAAAGAGCTGGAAATAGGGGTGATGATGTTCTAGTAACCTTGTGTGATGGGCAGTGACACTTCTAATCTGAACAGAGCATGTTCATGTCTCTCACCAGCCCTCCATCCACTTCCTCCCCCCCTCTTTTCTGTCCCTTTCAAAGAAATGCTCTACCAGGAAAGGGTGGGGTTGAAAGCTCCAGCTCCAAAAAGCTCCCTCCTGCCCTCTGTTGGCAAGGGAGGGCAGAAACCCACAAAGCCGCTCACAACATCCAAGCCCGCTGCCAGGACAGGGAGTCCTGTGCCTTCCCACTGGAAGCGCAGCAGGGTCTAAGGCTGCCAACCTTTCCAGGAGTAAAAAGCCTTCGTTCTCAAATCATCAACTCCACCCACAGTGCCCCTGGGGCCACAGGGACACACACTGGCTCTACTGCTGTCACTTATGTCGACTGCCATCCATGTGGGAAAGGACTCACCTTTCCTTGCTGGTCCTTCTTCAGATGGTGGAACTGGAGCCACTTTCCCTCCAACACTACAAGAAAAATACATGTTCATGCCTCAGGGAGGGACCAGACGGGAAATCACCGTCCTCCCAGCGCAGTCAACGCTTCCCCTGAAAGACTCACCTACTTCTGCAACAGTAAAGTATGAGCCACAACACAAGAGCAGTAACGTTCACGCTCATAAATGTCACACAAGGGTGGCAGTGAACGAGGACCCTAAGATTCAGGGAAGGAAATGACTCAAGCCTAACTGCCAGCCTGGAGAGATGAGGAGAACCGGACCTGGGCCCCATCGATGGCGCCCACAGTCTGTGAGGCAAATCCCCCTATAGTGGCTGACTTCAAGCTACCAAGTGATTTTAACCGGCCACATAAACTGCTCCATGCTGTCACGACGACAGGACACGTTCTGTCTGACACCACAGTGGGCAAGCCGTTCTGCTGCCCGGCGGGCTCACCTTGCAGGGGACTGCTGCTCTGTGTCCGAGCTCGGAGACCGTGCAGGGGGGTTCGAGCTCCGCTTCACCCAGGCATTCTCCTTTGGTGGAGGGGCTGGCATGACTTTTAGAGGCTGATCCAGTTTGGGAGGCTTTGAAGTTGGAGAGTGACAGTCTTCCTCCTTCCCGGATGTTTCATTCTCCAGAGACTTCTCACTCTCTCTCCTTCGTGTATCTGGGAAGTCAAAGGAGGAAGGTCAAACGGGGTGGGGTTGGGGGTGTGTGTCCACTGCACAAAACCATCTCAATAGGCCTACAAACAGAGAAGAAATTGGTCCACAAGCTCTCATTATCTGTAAACAAAGATTCTGATTGTGGGTCCTAATAGAAAGACCTCCAACCCACTGGTTTTCACGTGATTTATGGAGAGAAAATGCACGGACACACAAAAGACCTAAGACAATGACTATATATATTAAAAAGGTGGTACACCTTTCTTGGGTTATGAGGAACCATCTCCTATTTCATAATTTCAACCTCTACATTTTCCAATGTTAAAACATCGAGTCTTAGCAAATGGCATGTGTACATGTGTGAGCAGTGACATATCATGAAATCCCAACCCCCAAAATCAGAGTTCGAACTCAAGCGAGAATTCAAAGCACACATATACACACAACATGAAACAAGTCAAACAACATAACATACACACCACACACTGAAATAATTTTTAAAAGGGCATACAAGATGCCTTAAAACCTGGGTGTAAAAAACAAACCTGGGTGTTTAATCAGATTCTTTTTACATTTTTAGAAGTGCAAGCTCCACTACAAAAATAGGCACACAAATCAACCAAAGGCCCCAGTACCTCCTAGTTACAAGACACATAGCATCCTATTACACACATCTTGCCCCACATATCCTCCAGATATGGTATGGAAAATGGCTATATGATACCCACCCTGATCGGACTTACTTCTGCCAGAAGTGGCTGAGGTCCCAGTCTGTGACGACTCACTTCCTGTCCTTGACCTTTCCCGTTCCTGAGTTTCTTCACTTCTCCAGCTTGGGTGTCTGCATAGATTTAACGAAACACAGTGCAGTCTGTATCTAGATTGATGAAGACCATGCCGATCTTCCATCAATCTCTCGTGTGTGTAAAGCCAGTCTCTCGTGCTATTGAGTAGACTCAGAGCCCCTCTAAGGACCCTATTTGTTTAAATGGATACAACCCCATTTCAGGAACTCCATTTGCTTCTAGTTTCCCAATAAGAAGTATTCTTAACCTAACCTTTGAGAAAGCCAAGATGATTCTGACCAGACCCTTTAGCCAAAGTACTCTGAGCTGTCAGACTTAGAAGTAATGCAAAGAGCAACGGGCCTTTTGTCCCGTTAGAGCCATCTTTTTATAACAAGCAGTGTTGTTATCCTGAGATGCCGTTCAGGTAATATATAACATACAAATAAAACATAAAAAACCAAACAGTGAGGGCTGAGCCCCGGCGGCGTAGTGGTTGTGCGCGGGACTGCGGCCCACTGGGTTGGAGGTTCAAATCCAGCAGCAAGGCTGGGCCTCCTACTCCCCCACCACCAGAGGGCAGTGATGCCGCAAAAACAAAGCAAGCAAACAAACAAAAAAAGTTTGTCCAATAGCCACAATTAATGTTAGAACATTTCCTGCCCGTGCACACCCACAATTAGTAGCTCTCCATACCAGCAACCTTCTGACAGCGTTTCCAATGGCTTAGTTCTGGAAACCTTTGGGTGGACTTGAACCACCAACCTTCTGGTTAACAACCATGTCCTCAACCCAGTGCCCACCCTTAATACACTAAACAGCAGTGGGTTTGCCTGTGGTTTTTATTACAATTGTTGCAACCGAGTGCTCTGGATCCCACTCCCGTCACCATGGAGTTATTGGCCAGCTTCTTGAATCCACACACAGTCTGTCACCACTGAACACTGGTTTTTTTTTGGC
>PVJH01021849.1:0-37832 GCA_004026705.1 Nesogale talazaci
GAGATTGCTTTTAGGACCCACCCTAATGTGACATGACTTCATCATTAATTTAACAAAATTAAACCTTGATATCCACATATAATTACGTCCACATATAGGCACACTAGTTAATGTACAAACATGGCCACCCTTCTGCTAAGTAGACATTCCCTGTGTGTCCATGGGCCCACCTGAAAGACACCCTCTCCTGTATGCCGCCAAGGTGCTGCAGCACAAAAAGCAGCATTGTAAAGCCTTCCTGCTCCCCTTCTGCTCAGCAGGATACAGCCCAGCACACAAAATGGCATTGGACTAACAGAGAGGTCTGTGGGAGAAAGATGGGGAGATGGGGAGTACTCATGCAGTCCAGGATCCCCTATGGACTCCGGAGAAAAGGGAACAGTGAGAGGAGGCAAAATGATACCAAGCTACCAAGGTCTGATTGATCAATCAAATTCTTGGATGCTGTGCCATTAGGTAGACAAAAGTGGTGCTCCCAGCTCTGACTGAGAAAATCAAAGCCTCCCCTCTGCCCACTTAAGTAAAAAGTTACAGATCTTTCTGTATGTGTTAGAGTATCAGAGACCCTTCCTCCCCATTTAGCCCAATCTTATGCCCCCTGTACTTGCTAGTAAAGAAAGACATAATCTGGGAATAGTCCCGTAAGGCAGAATAAGCAAGCTTTCAATGATTCTACAATGGCTGTACAGCTAATAAAGACTACAGTTTCAATGAGAGCATGTGAATTGGATGTCACCAGCTACCTGAAGGGGTATGTTGAAGACGGTGCTAATGGCAACAAAGATGGCATATTTCCCTGGGGTTTGGGTCCCAACTGTGGAAGGGTGTGGAAACCGAGTACAGACTTATGGAAAATAACTCTGTTGACTGCACTGTAATTTGTAAATTGTGGAAGACATCGCTAAAGGAGCCCTGATGAAAGGGCACACATTCTGGCTCACAGAGGGCTTGGTTAAGGACTTCACTAAACCACTCTCAGAGGTGGCACAGAACAGGAGGCTAACCAAGTGGCTTGCATATATGTTCAGCAGAGACATAGGCTATCAGCTCACTCTCTGAGGGAAGAGCTACACCAGATCCATGGGCCAGTAACACATGTCACTAAAGCACACTAGTGACAGACCACTGATCCACTCAGGTAGGAAAGAAAGTCTCATAACTGGGGGCACAGGGCCCACCTCTGAAGAGTCATGGTACATAGATAGTTATCAATGGAAAAGGCACATATGTGTGTGCATGCACACACACACACACACACACAACTGGGAGAGCAGGTTCTGTGGGAAACAAATTTATAGAAAAAAATCTGTGCCCTGATACCAAACATAGGCATCGTCATTTTTGTGTTTCAGTCCATAGCCCATTCAGCCCTCCTAGTAGGAAATCCCATGTGGATGATGTAACCAGGCTTAGCACTATAAAGCAGGCCCCCATCAGACAGGTGGCAGAGTGGGCCCATAAAAAAGGATGATGTTGTTGTTATTATGTGCCATTAAGTAGATCCAACTCAAAGCAACCTTGTTGTGTTAGTCTGGGTTGACTACGGAAACAAATCCAGAGACACTCGTCTGTGTATAACAAAGAACTTTATAGAGAGAATAACTACATTAAGAAAACATTCCAGCCCAGTACAGATCAAGTTCATAAGTCTGATATTAGCCTATATGCCTGATACCAGTTTATAAATCACTCTTCTAACTCATGAAACATATATGCAAAGACACAGAATGCAGGAAGATCACAGCCAGTAGGTAGAAAGCCTTGTGGATCCAGTGGCAGTGGAAGCATCTCAGTACTGGCAGGGGTCTCCATGTGACTCCTCCAACTTCAGGACTCCAGCTCTATAGGTTTAGAAGCCATCTGGCTTATCATCAGGAATTCTCACAGTAAGTGCGTGTCCCAGCTACAGGGAAGAAAATAGGAGTTCCCAGAATCCTCAGGAGAAGACCATACTCATACAGAAGCCTCAATGGCTGCAACTTGATTGACAGGCTAGACTGCACCCCTCCACAAGTTGAAAGATTACATAACTTTCAGGTCTATATACAACAGAAGGAAGCATTGCTTGGTCCTAACCCATCCTCACAATTGTGCTTATGTCTGAACCCACTGTTGCAGCCACAGTGCCACTCCATATCGTCCTGGGCCTTCCTCTTTTTTGTTGCTCCTCTGCTTTACTGAGTACTTTACTTTACTTGTGCAGGGACTAGTCCTCCTGATAAAGTGTCCAAAGCACATGAGAGGAAGTCTTGCCAGGCTTTCCACTAATGAGCATTCTGGTTGTACTTCTTCCAAGACAGATTTGTTTGTTCTTTTGGCAGTCCATGTCACTTGCAATGTTTTTCTCCAGCAACATAATTCAAATGCATCAATTCTTCTTTTGTTTCCACCATTTAATGTCCAAATTTCACGTCTACATGAGTCTATTGAAAACACCATGACTTGGGTCAGACACAACTTAGGTTAAAAGCAACACCCTTGCTTTTCCATACTTTAAAAAGATTTGTGCAGCAAATATCTCCATTGCATTGCATCTTCTGATCTCTTGAGTTTCTCCTGATCTTTTGCTCTCCGCTATTCCATGAGCATTGATTGTGGACTAAGCAAGACAAAATCCTTGACAACTGCAATATCTCCTTCTTTTATCAAATTTTTACTAGTGGGAAGGTTTATATTTTCTTTACATTAAGTGCAATCCATCATGAAGGGGGAAATCCTCATCTCCATCAGCAGTGCTTCAAGTCTTGCTCACTGTCAGTTAGCCAAGGATTGTGTCATCTGCCTATAGAAGGTTGTTAACAAATCTCCCTCCAAATTTGATACTGAATTCTTTTTCATATAAGCCAGCATCTCTGATTATTTGTTCAGTATGCAAATTGAATTAGCATGGTAAGAGGATACACCCTGGTGCACAACTTTCTTGATTTTAAATTGCGCATTAGTCTCTTGCTAAATTTGCTCTTGATCCATGTACAGGTCTGCTTGAGCTCAATTAAGTGTTCTGGAATTTCCATTCTTCTCAATACTGTCTGTAGTTTGTTATGATCCACAGAGTCAAATACCTTCGCATAATCAATGAAACAAAAGTTAACATCTTTCTGGTGTTCTCTGCTTTCAGCTAGGATCCACCGTATATCAGCTATGATATTCATTCTGAGTCCTCTTCTGAATCTGACCTGAACCTCTGGCAGCTCCCTGATAATGTACTGCTGCAACTGTTGTTGGATGGTCTTCAGCAAAATTTTACTTGCATGTACTATCAAAGATCTTGTTCTTGTTGCATATAATATCAATAATCTGTGTGTTCTGTTGGGCCACCTTTCCTTGGCTAAAATGTTGATCTCTTCTGGTCAGTTGACCAAGTAGCTGTCTTCCAAATTTCCTGGCATGGATGAGTAAATGCTTCCATAATTCATCAGCTGTGGAAGCATTTCGATTATAATCCCACCAGTTCCTGGAGCTTCTTTTACTTTGGCAAATATTTTGGCAATTCAACTTGAATTTCCTCCCTCGGACCATTGGTTCTTACTCAGATGCGACCTTGAAATGATTGAATGTCCTCTAGTCTTTTTTTCAGTACAGGGACTACAGGTTTTCTTTCCATCTTCTTTTGATACTTCCCTATGTCATTCAATATTTTGCCCATAGGATCTTTCTATATTACACCTCAGATCTTGGCTTTTTAGAAAGGTCATTTAAAAGACAGGAAAAATGAAAAGATCCACATGTCAGAAGAGAATTTGATACTTACCCTGAATCATAGAGTAGGTGAGGCAAATAAAAGAAATGATGATGCCAAAGAGCTGAGTGGAAAATTTCAAAGAGCAATTTGAGAAGATGAAGTAAAATATTATAATGAATGAGCAGAAAAACAAAAAGGAAGAGCACATTCAGTATCTCTTAAACTGGAAGAATTCAAGAAAAAAAATCAAGTCATCAGAAGTCAGGACGTATAAAAACAGCAGTAGTTAAAGAACCCATTTCACCCAATCTGAGAAATAGACCAAGCTGACAACATGGGTCAAGCCTGGCAATTCCACTTCATCCATGATCCCTGCTGGCCTAGGGATGATGCATTGGGCAAAGTCAGCAGTTGAAAACTACCATCTGCTTCTCTCGGGAGAGAGAAGGTTATCAAGTCCCATATAGGGTTACAGCTTTGGAAATTCACAGAAGCAATTCTACCCTGTCCTATAGGGTTGATCTCTGAGTGGGAATCAATTTGATGGTGATGAGTTTGGTTTTATTGCTTCCTTTTCTTAATCCCACCACTGTTGGGCTCACTAAATAGATGAAAAGAGTCCTGAAAGAAGCACTGACAAAAACAAAACAAAACAGAAAAAAAGGGAGCACCAACATGATAGTCATTGAAGCAATGGACAAAGCCAGTGTCAGAGGCTCTGCAATGCTTCAATGAGTACCAATGTCAAACATGACACAAGGGAGAGTCATGCAAAGGCCATAGAAGACCTTAAGACTTCAAACATCTAGGAAAAACAAGAAAAGGTCCCTACCCCTGACTCTTCCTCTGCCTGAAAATTCCATCCCTTGTTGTTATTGCCCTGGGTCTCAGCCCCTGAGAAGACCATTGTCTCTCTTGACAAATAGCTTAGCCTTCTGGGGGGAAAGGCTGGAGCTAGGGTTGCAAATGTTGCCATGAAACCAACACCCTGCCCTCAAGCTTACTCATGACTGATCTCAGTGAGGTAATGCTATCTAAAAGTACCCCAGTCTCATGTGTATAGAACATTATAGTCTGGAAATTAAATAACAATGGTCTCCTTTTTCAAAATGACTTGAAGGGAAAATCCATATGGACTAGTGTCCCACGCTAGTGTCCCTTTGAACAGGTCTCCTACAACTGTTGTGTTTTGCTTGAGGGCATGCTTTACTCAGGTAAGTGCTTCTCACTCATCTGTCTTTTCACTCTTAGTGTTTCCAGTAATATTTTTCTTGCCAGCTGGGCTGCCATAATTGCTGATGTGATTAATCAGTCAGATTTATGAACCTGGGGCGGGGGTTGGGGGGAGAAACCTGACAATCTTTTCAGTTGTTGGCCTGAAGTGGAAGATTGCCCCAGCTGATGCCAGAGCTTGGGTGTGTACACCAGATAATAGAAACCAGTCCAGACTGGGACTGCCCACTCCTTTCTCCCCAATTTCAAGATTATTGTTCTATCCATTGACTGATTTTCTAATTTTCTTAATTATAACCTCCACAATATGTACTGTATTCTTGTCCATCTTAAAATTTCTTTGCCCTGAAGTAGTCTTTTGTTGTGGGATTTTTTAAACTGCTATCTTTAAGATTAGTTATATATAGGGAGTCTCTCTCTCTCTCTCTCTCTCTCTCTCTCTCTCTCTCTCTCTCTCTCTCTCTCTCTCTCTCTCACTGGGTCTTGAGCTCAAACACCACAAATTCGGGGACCAAGATTTTAATAGAGATTTGGAGGGGCACAATTTACTCTGCAACACACATAAGTTAAGATGATGAGTACATAACTGTATATCTCAGTCTATGAGTTATGGGAGGAAGTTGACCAAGAGACAAAAATTTAGGAGTCACTAGTGCACTGATGGAAGAGCACTGGATTTATGGTGGTTACACATTGGTCAGCAGTTCAAGGTCATCGACTGAGGCAGAGGAAGTTTAAGCTTTCTAATCCTTTCAAGAGTGCCAGTCTTGGCAACCCACAGGGGCAGTTCTCTCCTGTCCTATATAGTTGCTATGAGAGACAGCTGACTTGAGGGCAGCCAGCACACTTATGAGAGGCGGTGGGGGTTCCCATCCCACCTTTCATGTGGGAGACCCAGGATCAATTCCCTGCCAACTCTCCTTAGATGCAGTCACCACCTGTCAGTACAGGTTTCCTTAAGATTCCAGGAAGAGTAAGCTAGATAAGGAAGAAATATCTGGAAATGTACCTAAAATCTGCCAATAAAAACCATACAGATGGCATGATTTGACTGGCCACCAATCTTAGGAATAGCAAAAAACCAGATATTGTTCCATTCAGTTATACATGAGGTCTTCACAATTCGGGAGCTGATCTGAATGCAGCTAACATCAGCAGGAGCAGCCCCATATTGATGGTAGTTGATGGCACAGATCTGGTTGAAATCATCTAGACAGACTATATGCTAAAGAACTATCATCAGATGAACGTTGGGGCTATTCTGGGTTGTGCTTTGTAGAAAAGCAAAAATCTATTTTGGTGTGTTTTCTCAGAGAGAATGAGAGGAGAAAGAGTAGAAACAAGTATGTAGTTGTTAGATGACTTTGAGTGGCTTCCAATTCATAGCAACCCAATGTACAACACAATGAAGCACTGTCTAGTTCTGCCCTTTCCCCCATGGTTGAATCATGATTGCAATCATTGTGTCCATCCATCTTGTCAAGGATCTTTCTCTTTTTCTCTGCCCCTCCAATTGAACAAGCATGATGTCCGTCTCCAGGAACTGTCTTTCTTGTCTAAAGTATGAGGGATGAAGTCTCACCTCCCTTGTCTCTGAGGAACACCATGACTATACTTTTTCTAATGTAGATTTGTTGGTTCTTTTGGCAGTTCTTGGTGCTTTCGATATTTTTGGTCAGCACCAAAAATTAAAATGTATTGATTCTTCTTTGGTCCTCCCTATTCAATGTCACACTGCTATATGTATTATGAGGTGATTGAAAATACCATGTTTTGGGTCAGGCACACCTTAGTCCTCAAAATTCAAGCACATCTAGCCCTTAAATTATTATATTTTTCAGACCATAAAATGCACCTAACCATAAGACACATCAGTTTGGGGAGCAGGAAAATAAGAAAAAATATCTTGAACTAAACATTACCCATATAATAAAGTATTCTGTGGCACCACACTTCAGACCATAAGATGCACCCTCACTTTTGCCCCACTTTGGTGGGAGGGAAAGTGCGTCTTATGATTCTAAAACATCCTTGCTTTTCAATCCTTTCTAGCATTCTTGTGCAAGCAGATTTACCCAATACAATGCCTCATTTAATTTCTTGACTACTGCTTCCATGATTGTGGATCCAAGCAATACAAAACTCTTGTCAACTTCAATTATCTTGATGCTACTATAGGTCTAGTTGTGAGGACTTTGGTTTTCTTTACCCTGAATTTTAGTTCATACTACAGATTGCAATTATTGATCTTCACCAGTGAGTGCTTCTAGTCCTCCTCACTTTTGACATGCAAAATTGTTTCATCTACAAATTAAACATAGATTAATCAGCCTTCCTCCAATCCTGATGTGTCATTCTTCATATAATCCAGCTTCTCTGCTTATTTGCTAAGCATACAGATTAAATAAGTGTGTTAGTCTGGATAGACTAGAGGAACAAATTTCAGAGACACGCATATAGGTATAAGGAAAGGGTTTATATACAAAAGACACTAAGAAGGCATCCCAATCCAGTCCAGTGCAAAGTCAAAAGTCCAATAATAACCCATATGCCTGAAATCAGTCTATAAAGTCTGCTTCCAACTCAGGAAATCACAGGTCAGTGGGTGCAGAATTCTGGCACTGGCAGGGGTCTCCCCATGACTCCTCGCTTCTAGGGCTCAGGTCCATCAACAGCATGCCACTCCAGCTTCAGAGGTCTGGCTCCATCAGGGCAAAGCCGAGTGGCCTCTCCTCTGGCTCCTCCAACTTCTCCGATGCTGCCAGCTTGTTTGTGATTAATTGTCTCTGAAACTAACTCTCAACAACTGGGGAAGATAGCTTCTCATCTTCACGAGGGAAATATCGTGAGATTTCCCTGGAGTCTCAGGTGAAAGCCATGCCCACATAGAGGCCTCATCGGCTACTCAATGGCTTTCTCCTGATTAACAGGCCAGACTCCACCCCTACATTTCAATTATAAAATTAACATAAGCACATGACTGCCACAATAAGCATGTGAGAAAATACAACCTTATCTGAATTTAAAGCATCTATGCCCTTGTCCTGCTCACACAATTGCCTCTTGCTCTGCAGATACGTGCAGTCAATGTTATCAAGATGCGTTCTTGGAACAGGGGGCAAAGAATACTGGTAAGCCGTATGAGGGGTGTGGGTTTAGGGGTTTAGGGAATGTTTTCAGATGAGAACATATAGTAGCACATGCGTATGTTCATGGAAAAGATTCATTTGGAGGAAATATAGCCAGAGGAGATGAAAGGGACTTTATAGAAAATAGAGTAGAAGGTCAAGAAGCCCCGGTGGCCAGAGTTGTTAAATATGGCAGCCTGTCTCAATAAAGATTACAACCTTGGAAAGCCTATGAAGCAATTCTACTCTCTCTGACAGGCTCACTATGAGGTAGCGTCAATGGCAATCAGGCGTTTTGGTTTGTTTGTTTGTTTGTTTGTTTGTTTGTTTGTTTGTTTTTAGAACACGTAACATTTTTTTCTGCTAAAGAAATTGTATCATTTACCCTATAATGATCACAGGTTTAAATTTAATGATTGTATTTTCATGGTATAGTCCAGAATGTCTGCAGTGGGTGCTACCCTTAATTTTGTAATACTGAAAATTTTTAACAAAATCCTGTGTAAATGTGCCATCTGCAGAGCTGGAAAGGATGCAATTATTCTGGCTGTAAAGGGGCAGGTATGGAGAGGCTGGTGAGGTCCACCACATCAGCCCATTCCTGTCACATCAAACCAGAGGTGACACCATTTATACCTTGGTGATTGGCTCTGAACAGTTTATATGAAAAATTGATAGATAACTCTGGACTTTTGTTCAAAGTAAGCTGATTTTGAGTTGAACCCAGACTGTTGGTGATCTATATCGAATTGAAAAAAAAGCTACATTTCTTCATCCCTAAGAGTTGAAGATCAGACCATTGTGATCCATAGCATTATTGTTTGTGGGCTCCAATAATCTATTCTATTATGCTGTTGTTACTGAGAACATATACAACAGCACATACACCAATTCAACAATTTCTAGAGGTACTAATCGGTGATCTTCATGTTATGCAACCATTTCCAACTTTCTTTTTGAAATTGGTTCTTCACCATTAACATCATCCTATCCTCCCGAGATTTTCTGTTTAACCTTTCAAAGTGTGGTTGTCAGATTGACCCTATTTAAATTGGCCTTTAAAAGGCACAGCTCTCAAGGCAGGAACTCTTTACTAAGTACTCTAACTTTTCTTTTTGGTCTAATGCAGATTTAAGAAGCGATTTTTGCTTTGGGGTCCCAAGATTATCTCAGGACCCTAGCTTTGAGGGATCATCCAGCACCGTGGCTCCATTCAAAATACAATGCCTGGCCTAGCAACTGAACAAGAAGGGAAGTCAAGAGGAAGAGGATGGAATGGAATTTGTGAGTAATTGCCTCCATGAGCAACAGGTTTTATTTTGGGGCAGAGGTTAACCACAAAGCCCGGGTTGGGGTTGGGGATGGTGTCCAGCTATCAATAAATGATTTGATCCAAAATTCAATGGAGAATCCTGATTAAAAGAAAGAAAATACAGAGTAAAATTTCAAAATCTCATAGGGTTCTCCTTGACTCATATGAAGCTCCAATTAAACACAGTGATTATTCCATCACTGGCCAATAATCCAGGAATCAAACAAGTCTCCACCAAGGAAAATGGGAATTTTCCCACCGAATTATGTTAACTTCTCATCGCACCCTCAACAGCACTGAAAACACAGAGTATCTTTTTGCTCGAAATAAATAGAATGAAAATTTTCCATTTGAAGCTACTTCTATCCTCAAAATGATTTTGCAGGAAAAAGCAGCCCAGATAACAACATGATTTTTAACTTACCATATTTTTCAGACCATAAGATGCACCTGACCATAAGACACACCTAGTTTTTAGAGCAGGAAAACAAGAAAAAAATATTCTGAACCAAATAGTACCAGTATACTAAAATGTTCTGGGGCACCATACCTTAGACTATAAGACACACCCCATCCTCCCCCTTACTTTTTTGAGGAAAAAAGTGCATCGGATGGTACAAAACACATGGTATATAACTTTGAATTTTGAAAATTTTCACAGACCCTATGTCATTAATTCCAAACTGAGGCCACAACCTGATTAAAAAACAGAGGCTCTCAAAGCCCAGCGAAGGTCATTGGCACACAGATAATGAGACCCTATCCAGATAATGTTCTCATCCTTGATCATCACAATATTGTTACTCATCATAGATATCAGCAGGGCTTGCTTGAAGTTGCTTTGTTTTTCTAGGAATGAAGGTGCACCCGAGCTCAGACATTCAGTTTCCTTAATGATTAACAGAACATGTTCTCCAGATCACTGGGCAGAGCTAGAGACACAAGCTGTGGCTACTGAACTACACAAAATTAACTGGCCCATGGGAGGGTCAGAACATGGTCTCTGCAGGGTGTTCTCACTAACTGAGCAAGTCAGCCTGGGGAGCCTTCTCATTCTAATTAAAAATAGAGAGGGGGTATTTTTCTTGCTTGTTGTCCATTCCACACAAGATATAGAAACCAGTTTACTGTGTATCACATGATTAGAGAGTGCTATGGGTTCTGTTGAAACACAACTTAAGGGTTTATTAAAACAGTAATGAAACCGAAGGGAGTCAAGCATGTCAAAGGGAAGAGACAATTTAACAGAAGACGTTGTTTAGGACAGTGGGTTGCTTGGTTTCTTCAGAGGATTATCATAATTGCTAATGTGCAATCAAGAGTTGAGTTATTTTCATGCTCCCCTTTTAAGAAGTCAAAGTTTCATAAATATTTACCAGATTGTTGCAGGTGGCATACAATTTCTTTTCTTCCCACAAAGGATGAACACATTGTGTTCATCAGCAAAATAAAAAATTGAGTGAGGGCTGAGCCCCGGTGGCGTAGTGGTTGTGCGCGGGACTGCAGCCCACTGGGACAGAGGTTCAATTCCAGCAGTGGGGCTGGGCTTCCTACTCCCACCGCTGGAGAGCAGTGATGCCCCAAAAAGAAAAAAAAAATCATAAAAAAAATTGAGTGAGAAGACAATAAACAAAGCAAACAATAAAATAGCTAGCAGGAGGTCCATGGCTTGCCAGAGTCTTGACCTCCATACCCCTTCCTCTCCACTCTGGCCCCCCACTATGAAGAAGAGAGTCTGAAAGCTCAGAAAGGTAGGAATTTAAATGAACGTCTTCCAAGATGAAATGGATGTACCATATATACTTGTGTATTAGCCAAGTTTTTCAACACATTCTCAATGCAGTTTTTGTGGTAAAATTAGGTGCCTTGGATGATATTAGGGTTAGCTTATACTCGAGTATATACGGTATCCAAATTCTCTAGCACAAAGTTTCAAATCACTGACCATGAAGCACTATTCCCTGATGTAAGCTTGTCTCAATCTCACTCCCATGGAGTCCCAACTGCCACTGTGAATTTCTGAGATTGCGACTCTTTCTGAGATTAGAGAACCCCATCTTCTTCCCTAGGAGTGGCTAAGAGTTATGAATTGTTGACATGGAAGTTAGCACCTCAACTCATAACCGCTACACCAAGGCCAAGCCCTCAGAACTAGACCAATAGGTAACATTACGATAAATGGAGAAAGACTTGAAGGTGTCAAGGATTTCATCTTGTTTGGACCCACAATGAATGCTCATGCGGGCAGCAGTAAAGAGACCAAACTATTTGCCATCAGGCAAATCTGCTGCACAAGACCACTTAAAAGTGCTGAAAGGCATTGGAGTAAAGTAGATGGCCCCTTGACAACTACAATGGGAGCTTTTACACTGAGCTCATGGCCACATTTCTAACTTCCTTCCTAATATTCCACGCCGATTTCCTTACCCACTTCAAACCTACACTCAGACACCTCAATTCCATCTTGATTATCTCAATTTAATAATGAATGACTCACTAAAATTATAGGCCACAAAGACTGCATTGCCTGAATGTCATACAAGAGAATTTCAGAATAGATGCAAACAACTAACCTTGTCCTTTCCAAGCCACCATTCACCACTGGACACAGCTGAGTTTGCTTCTTTTGTCTATTTTCTTTTTACCCACTGAAAACAACACAGCAGATTTTCAGGTTGAAAGCTCTCATTGAATTTAGGCTTTGACTAATAATCAAGCTTTGCTTCTAAGCATGGTCATGTTTCAATGTTGCCAATGACATTATTTACTTACATGTCTCTAAATCCATATTCAAATATGGATTCACCAAGTTGCGTTTACCTTACAGTGTTTCATATGTTTTAATTGATTGCTCACTGTGATCGGTAAGCTTATTGTGCCAACATGGCCAAAGATGATAGGTAGGTCTGTTGTGACAACATGGCCAATGAACACATGAGATCAATAGAAGGGCGGAGATAGAAATGGCTTGATGAGTTGCCCTCTTGCTCTTGGATCTTTGGACCAGCTGGCTGCCTTGCTCATCCTGAGCCTTGATCTTCAATCAACACCACCCATGGGATATCTAATTGGTGGACTGTGTTGCTGTGAGGTGAGTTTCCTTCAAACCCTGCTTCGCCAAGCTCCTGAAATATGCATCTCTTGAGCTGGGGACTGTCAGAATCTGTCATCTGGCTGACTATTGGTGGCCTGCTTTGCTGTTTGCTGCCTGTGACCAGATAGCCTGAATTGCCTACAGAGGACTACTCAACAGCCCTCAAGACTCCAAGGACTGCCAGTCTTCTAGCTGCCTCACGCATGCAAATGAGTTGCACCGAGCAGTCTGTGCTGCTTTATAGATTAGTTAACTGTTTATTTCCTATCTTATATATCCTTCTATCTATATAAACCTATAAAAAGAATTACTAGTGTCCTTGTTTTGTTTCTCTACAGAACCCTAACACTCACATTTAGAAATTGGAAGCATTCTTAAGATGTTATAAGTATTCATAAGACTCATCTGGTATTGGAATCTGGTAATACAGGTACGGGGATTGTTAATTCCCTTGGAATCTGTAATTGTCACAATCCTTACCATTCTAGGTTGTCCTTTTTCTCAATCTGCTTCCTTCTACAAGTTATGCACTATAGTCGTGGGTTACATGTTGGGCTACTAAATACAAGGTCAGCAGTTTGAAACCACCAGCCACTCCTCAGGAGAAAGATGGGGCTTTCGACTCCTGTAGAGTTATTGTTGCTGTCATTGTCCGGTGCCTTCAAGCAGCTTCCAACCCTCTGCACAGCAGAACGAAATTCTGCCTGGTCCTGCCTCACAATGGTTCCGATGCTCAAGCCCCTTGTTGCAGTCAATATGTCAATCTACCTGGTGGAGTGTCTCCACCCCCCCTTTTTGCTGCCCCTCCACCAAGTATGTTATCAGAAACTCACAGAGGTAGCTCAGCCTTGTCCTGCAGGCTCATCTTGAGTCTTTATTAAATCGGTGGTGGTGAGTGTATTTTTTGCTTTGGTCCTAGAGAGTCGCACATTGAACTGCTAAGTACAAGGCCAGAGGTTCGAACCCACCAGTCATTCCATGGGGGAAAGATGAGACTGTCTGCTTCCTTACAGATTTCGTTTCGGAGACCAAAAGGGGTAGTTCTTAGCTGCCCTATAGGGTTGTAGGAGTTGGAACCAAGTGGGTGGCAGTGGGGTTTTTTTGGTATTCCGAATGTAACCCCTGTCCAAATGCACTCCATTCAACAACCAAAGAACTGCTCAGAAATCAATGCAAAATGCTATTTTCTATTTCTTTAGAAAATCACCAAGAATACACAAACTATTACATATTTGAGGCTACCATCAAACATCTACTGCAATGACTAAGATCTAAATAGGCAACACCACCAAATGCTAACAAGAATGCAGTACAATAGGAATGCAAAATAGTACAGCCACTTGGAGAAAAATTAAGGAAATTATTATAAGGATAAACATAGACCTTACTATACATCCCAGCAATCCCACATCTAGGCATTTAGCCCGTTGAAACATGGACAGCATTGTTTATAGCAACTTTATTCATAATTTCCAAACTTTAGGAACAACAGGCATGCCTTTCAATATGGGAAGGAGTAAACAGTGCACATGCACACAGTGGAATACTACTCAGTGATGAAAAACAAGTTATAAATTCACACCCTATGGATGATTCTTCAAAGAATTTGTCAAATTGAAAGAACCTGCTCTAAAAGAAATGTCCTTTTAGACATTTGACACTACAAATTATTCTGTGCTAGTGTGGAAAGGCAAACCACTGACTAGGTAATAAGTCAATGGTCGCTAGAGGTTTGAGAGAAAGGCAGTGCTTGACTAAGAAAACTGCAGAGACAATTTTTAGAGTGATAGAACTCATCTGTAGTGGTGATGGTAAGCATGTGTCAAAACCTGTATGCAAAGTTTTAAAATTAAGGAAGGTCGGCGATCTGAGGACGGAATTCAAACTGTGACAAAAGTGTCTGCCTGTATTCCACTATAGGAAACGTCTTCACTGAAGGAGGTGCTTGCCAAAGCACCTATCTTAATAACTTCGGAGAATGGTGCTTTGACTGAATAAGACTAAAACCAGGAGGAAATATACACAAGTATTGGACTCTTGATAATAAAAGAGTTTTTTTCAGAGAAGTATAGAGAATCATTCTGAACCACTAAACATGTCTGAGAGTGGTTGGTGGTGCTGCAGCTTAAGCACGGGGCTACTAACTGCAAGATCAGGGGGTCAAACCCACCGCCTTCTCCACAGAAGGTGGGTGAGGCTGCCTGCTCCTGTAAATGTACCGTCTTGACAATTGCATAGAGGGCAGCTCTGACTCAGGCTCCTTGACAATGACTGTTTATAAATGGACACTCAGTTTGAACAGAGAAGTAAGAGGACAGCAGATGGTGGAGCGCTCACTTTTTGAGAGGAAGGTTACCGAGGAGGAGGAGGCTCAACAAACTATGAAATTATGGGCAGGATCTGAGGCATCAATTAAAAACTCCAATTTAGATTGATAAATGTACAGATACAGAAATAATTATAGAGATGTATGTCTCTGTACGTATAGAGATGCATGTATCTGTGTTAGTATCCATAAATACTTGCATATCTCTTAGCTCTGTACATTGAGAAAGCCTAGAAAAAATGGCATCCCAGTAGAAGCTAGCACACTCAGTATCCAGACTTGGCTGTATGCTTTTCCAATTCAAGGAGATGGACTTCAAAGAGAAGTGGCTGATTCTAGGCCTGGGATGAACAATGTCAGGATTATCCTTGAGTATGCCATACAAATACACAAAAGCTCAAAAACCACGACTTTACCAAGTATGAAGTCCTATTTCAGTGATTGGTCCCTCCTGGGTATATGAGACGACGTCTCAGCCTCCTTACTTTAAGGAGAAAGTACTTCAAGTTTGTACTTTATGCAAAATTAGATTTGTTCATTCTTCTGGCAGTCCATGGCACATTCAGTATTCTTTGCCCACAGCATATTTAAAGGCAGTGATCCCTCTTCACGCTTATTATCCAGATTTTACTTGGGTGAGAGGCATTTGAAAATGTCATGGCTTAAGCCAGGCCCCCCCTTAGTCTTCAAGATGACTATGGTAGTTACATAATCTGGCACCAACTTGAGACTATGAAAGGGTGAAGGAGCCTGTCAATCAGATCACTGCTTGATGACCTCATTTGGGGTTGTTAACGAGATAAATGGCTTACAGAAGGCAGAACACAGAGACACTTCCTGTAAGACATTCCTGTTGACAAGACACATGGAGCTATGCTGATGGCAGCCAGAGCCTTGGAGTCAAAAGAGCCATGTGGAGACTCACGCCAGCACTGAGATGCTTCCACCACTACTAGATCCACAAGACTTTTCACCTACTGGCCTGTGATCTTCCAGAGATGCATGTATCTGTGTGAGTATCCAGTTAGTAGAGTTCTTGTGTACTCGGTGTTACTGCATGTGCTGCGTGAGTCTGAAGAGGCATTTATAGGCTGGTATTAGACATATGGGCAAGTATCAGACTTATGGACTTGTGTGGACTGGGCTGGGATGTTTCTTAGTGTCCAATTACTCTTTATATAATGCTCTGGAGACCTTACAAGACACATACAAGTGTCTCTGAATTTGTTTCTCTAGTCTACCCAAACTAACACAGCGACCTATAAAGAGTCTTTTGCAGCAGGTTTGCCCAAAGCAGTACATTGTTTCATTTCTTAACTGCTGCTTTTCTGAGTGCCAATTTTAAACAAGTAAGATGAAATGAAAAGATTGACTTCAGTCTTTCTTCCATTTAACATGATGTTGCTCATTGCTCCGGTTGTGTGTTTTTGTTTCCTTTGTATTCAGCTGTGACTCCTGGAAATTGGTGATATAACGCGTTACTCATTGGAATGCTAATTGCTAGGTCAATAATTCAAACCCATTAGTCACTATGAGAGAAAAGATGAAGCTTTCTGCTCTCATAAAGTTTTTAAGCCTCGGGAACCCAAAGGAGAACCCAAAATTCTACTCTGTCTTCTTATAAAGTCACTAAGAAGATTGCAGTCTATGATCATCATGAGTCATATGCCTCAAATCCTCTTCCCATTCAACAAGCCAAATTGTGTCATCTGCATATCACAAGTTGCTATTGAGTCTTTGGCACGATAATCTTCCTTATCTAGCTCAGTTTCTGGATTATTCGGCATACAGATTAAACAAGTAGGGTGGGAAGATGTCACATTGACACACAACTTTTCTGGTTTTAAACAGTGTAATAGCTCTTGTTTTTAGACAGCTTTCAATAGCCTCAGATCTTGATTATTTGCTACCTCTTAAAATGGTAGAATGTCAACTAATTATTTCTAAGTCAGTGGCACTGTCCCAAAAGTACCTTCGAGCCTTCTTGTGTAGTCCAACATTTTGCACATAGAATCCTTCAACATTACAACCACATGACTGAATTGTTTCTTCATTTCTTTCAGCTTGAGAAATGCTAAATATACACTTCCCTCGTGGTTTCCTAACTCCAGGTTCTTGCTTGCTCAAATTACCCTTTAAAATATTCAGATTTCTTCTGCTACTTCACCATGTCAGTTAATGTATGAGTGAGTATTCACTAGATGGCAGTGAGTTTGGCTTGGTTTTTATATTACTGATCAAGTTTCAGAGTCCGTTCTGCATCCAATTTGGTCTTTTCTTTCTTTCCTGTATTTTCAATTATCTTTTGCTTCCTTCAGGTATGATTTTCCTGATATTATCCCACAATTCTTCTGGTCTTCAGACATTAGGGGTCAATTGTGAAATCTATTCAGAGAGAGAGAAAGAACTGCATCCTGGCCCACCAAGACTCAAGAATGACACTCCTGCTCAGAGCAGCCAATGCATAGAGAGAACCGTAGGGCTGGGCCTACTATGAGACATGATACCCCATCACTCACCCACAGCACGATGGGCACAGCACTGGAGACACAGGGTGGTAATTATGCCTGGGCTGACACTCCTCTCCCTCCCACCACCTCCCCAAAAAACAAAACAAAACACAGACACCAGAGAGAAACACGAATGGAGTACAACAGAGAGAGCAGCAAGAGGAGCAAAGCAATGAAGTCCCCAAGGAATCCTGAAATTAGACTTCAGGATTAGTGGACAGAGCTTATCACTTCATCAAACCTGATTGGAAAATATTTCTAAGAGGGTCAGCAGACAGAACTGGAACTATTTATAGGCTCTCCCCGCCCCTCCCTCATGTCTATCCAAATAAAATAGGATAAACAATCCAGAGAAGAAATTAACAACACTAATGGTTTTGAAGAGGGGGCATGAAGAGGAGGAGGTGGGAGATAGAGTGGGAGGAGCCAACAAACCAGGGACAGGGGAACAACAAGAGATCTAAAATGGATGGCAAGGAGGGAATAGAATGTCTGGTAGGTTTTGATCAAGTGAAATGTAACCAAGAGTAAGTACTGAAAACTAAATGAAACTTGAACATGATAGTGGGACAGAAGGAAGGCAAAAAGAAATAGAGGAAAGATTTAGGAGGTAAAAGACATTTACAGATGTATAAATGCTGGCAAATACATATGTAAATATATTAATATATAATAATAGGGATTATAGATCTCTGTACATGTATCTAAAAATTAACTATTAAGGTAGCAGATAGGCATTGGGTCTTTACTCACATACTCCCTCAATGCAAGAACACTTTATTCTAATAACCTGACATACCATGACTTAAAAGCTTGAAGTTAAACAAGCAGCCATCTCACAGGGAAGCAACAAAGCTCCCAAGGAAGAAGCACACCAGCCTGTGTGATCATGAGGTGTTGGCAGGATCAGGTACTAGGCATCAAAAAACCCAAAACAAAGTAATATATCGATGCAAACAATGGGGATTGGAGTGGAGACCATGACCTCAGTTCTACCTTACAAATCCAGCTATACCAGAGCATGTACACTGGTGCACCTTTTGAAAAAGGGAATCCATGACAGATAAACCCCTCAGAAATAGTAATTGGAGTAGTGATACCAGGAGAGTAGGGGGATTGATGTATAATTGATGTTTGTCCCCACAAGGGGGAAAAACAACAGAAATGTTGGTGGAGAGAGGCATAGTTATTAAAATAATAATTTATAATTTATCAGGGGTTCATGATGGTGAGACAGTAGGGTGGAAAGGGGGAAAAGAGGAGCTGATAACAAGGGCACAACCTGGGCTCAGCCCCGCTGGTGTAAGTGGTTGAGTGCGCGGGACTGTGGCCCGTGGGCTTGGCAGTTCAAATACAGCAGCTGCTCTCAGGAGCAGCACTGTGTAGCTTCCATGACCACCAGAGGGCAGTGATGCTCCCCCCACCAAAAAAAAAATAATAACAAGGGCTCAAGCAGAAAAAAAAATGTTTTGAAGATAATAATGGGAATGAATGTGTATATATAATTGTGTTTGATACAACTTATGAATGGATTGTTATAAGAGTTCCCAATAAAATTATTTACTTAAAAAAATGCATTCCTAAGATGATCTCAAAATTCAGATTGGATATACTCAGAGAAGACATACTTTGACTTCTCATGGACTCATTTCAATTTTCTTGAGTTTCAACTTGAACTTTTGAATTTGAGCCACTAATGGTTTGTTACCAGTTGGCCCCTGTTCTTATACTGCTCAATGACATTGAGCTTCTTCATAGTCTATACAAATGTAGTTGATTTGATTTTTAGGTACTCCATCAAGGTGTGTGTGTGTATATATATATATATATATATATATATATATATATATATATATATAAAATGGCTGCTTGTGCTGTTAGGAGGGAAAAAAGAATATTTACAATGCAGAAGTCTTTGGGCTTGAAAAACCCTATAATGTCATCTTTAAGGTTGTTTCTGTCACCAAGATCCTATTTTCCAGCTACTGCTCCTTTTTCTCTGTTTTTAGTTTTCACATTCCAATCCTCAGAAATTATCAACACATCTTTATTATGTTTGATCAATTCAGGCTGGAGAAGTTGGTAAAAAACCTTCATCTTTGGCATTAGTGGGTTTTGTGTAAATTTGAATAATAGCTATATTACCTTGCTTTCGTGTAGACCTATGGACATCAACCTATCTCTGACAGAGTTATACGACAGGACAGATATTAAAGTGTTCTTTTTGATGAAGACTGTGATACCATTCCTTTGCAAATAGTCATTCAGAGCATCATAGGCTATATTTTAGTAGACTCAAGATGGTTCATGCCTATTCATTTCATCTTACAAAGATCTAGCATTTTGATCTTCTATGTTCTATTTCATTTTTAAGAATTATTCTTTTCTTAATTTCATATTTTGTTCACTCCACAATCTGATTATTAATGGAGCTCATTCTCATTTTGAATCATAAAGACTACAGCCTAGAAACCCCTATGGGGCAGTTCCACTCCACTGAATGAGGTCACCGTGAGTCCAAAATCCACCTGAGAGCACCTCATAGCAACAACTTACAGGAACGCCCTGTACTATCTGTGCACATTTCCTGTAAATCAAGAACAAGTCTAAGACTGAATGTTTATTTCAAAACAAACAATTTTTTAAAGGCAATGTGTTTGCTTTGCTTGGAATACTACATCCCCGGGGAATCTTTAATCTTCCTTCAGGCGTAACTTAAATGAGAATTGCTCAACACTATTTGAAATCCCCTACTCTAAATGATAATGACTCTTCCTATGGCAATTCAGTGACTGTCTTTTTATTTCTTGAACACTATTTAAAATCTGTTTTCTAAACCAGACTCCATGAGGGTAGATCCATGTTGTTTTGCCCTTTGCTACCTTCCCAATACCTCAACAGGAGACTGTCAGCGCCTAGAAATTTTGGGTTAAAAAACGGGATGGGGTGGGGGGGGGAGATGTCAACCAGCCCAGGGACAAGGGAATAACAAGTGATCTAAAATCAATGGTGAGGAAGCTATGGGATGCCAGGTAGGGCTTGATCATGGGCTTGTAGGTGAGAGAAATTACTAATCCTAAATGAAGGCCAAGCATGATAGTGGGACAAGAGGAAAGCAAAGGGAAATGGAGGGAAGATCTAGGGATCAATTGACATTTATAGAGGTCTAAGTACAGACATGTACCTATGTAAACACATTTATATATAATGATAGGAAAATAGATCATAGACATATATTTATATGTTAAGTATTAAGGTAGCAGACAGACATTGGGCCTCTACTCAAGTACTCCCTAAACACATGAACACTAATAATGGCATTCTATGGTGCTCACCTTCCTGACACAACCACTGAAGACAAAATGGATGCACAAGCTAGTGTGGCAAAGAAAGCTGACGGTGTCCAGATATCAAAAGATGCAGTGTCTGGAGTCTTAAAGGCTTAAAGATAAACAAGCAACCCGCTAGCTGAGAAGCAACAAAATCCACATGGAAGAACATCATCCTGTGTGATCATGAGATGTCAATGGGATCAGATGAAGTGCAAAGTAGAGACCCAAAGCCCATCTGTAGACAGTTGGACATTTCCTTACAGAAGGACAACATGAAAGAAACGAGGCAGTCTGGAAGCAGTATAGCATCAATTAAACATATAAATTTCCTCTAATTCTTTAATGCTTCCTCTCCCCTATTATCATAACTCCCATTCTACCTTACAAATCTGGCTAAATCAGAGTATGTACACTGATAAAAAATAAGAGCTGGAAACACAGAGAATCCAGCACAGATGAACTTCTCAGGACCAGTAATGAGAGTAGCAAAATCAGGAGGGTAAGGAGAAGGTTGAGGGAGAAAAGGGGAACCAATCACAATGATCGACTACAAACCCCTCCCAGGAAGATGGACAGCAGAGAGGTGGTTAAAGGGAGAGATTGGTCAGTGTAAGACATAGAAAAAAGAATAATTTATAAATTATCAATGGTTCATAAAGGATCAGACTGGAAAATGAGCTGATACTAAGGACCCAAGTAGAGAGAAAATATTTTGGAAATGATGATGGCAACATAAGTACAAAGGCACTTGACCCAATGAATGGATGTATGGACTGTGATTAGAGCTGTACCCCATAGAATGACTTTTAAAAAAGTGGATGCTCAATCCTCTTCTTGATTCCTATGATGATTTCAATGATGCCACAGAAAGCATAAGACAATAGACTGTTAATATCCTGTCTAAATACAATCTAGATTTTGTTATTCCATCTGCCTATTTGAAAGTGTCAATGTATATTTTGACAATTTCAGTTCAGACTATTGGCTCCTTACCTAATAAAACCCAAAGCTATTACCTGCTACATGCTTTTCACACTATAAACAAAAACTTCTAAAAAGAAATATAACTTGATTGCATCTGATGTGAAAGCTTTCCTAAGGAAATCTTGGTCACTTTTCAGTGTACTCAAAATGTGCAGAAACAATGAGATTTTGTGCTTGGCAGAAAAGAAGGATGCAACAAGCTCTGACATGGTCTGTTGCTACTGCTAACTCACTGCTATCTCACCGCTATCAAATCAATACTGACTCATAGAGACCCCTGTAGGTTTCTGAGATTGTAACTGCTCATGGAAGTAGCAAGCCCAATTTTCCTCCCATGGAGCTGCCAGTGGTTTCAAACTGCTGACCATGCAGCTCCAAGTTCAATCCAGAACCACAACACTTCCAGGCCCTGATTAATGATGACTTCTGATGACCCCAGGCTTAATGGAGGAAAGTGTTGGTCCTTTGCTGTCCACATGAATTGATTGTAGATGGGAGCCATGGTGATTCATTGGATCTTCATTAGTTGTTTTTCAGAAATAGATTTTCCTTTTTTTGTCTTGATGTGCAAATTCTCCCAGGTCTTTTTGGTATCTTAGCACACACCATCCTCCACTGTCAGGTGGGCATGAAATACATTGACCCAAAATTTAACTGGGTCACATACAAAGTGAGAATTCTACTGAACTACTAATATTTATAAGTCATGGCCTAAAAGGCAACTATTGTTGATGGCCATAGAAAATATATTAAAAAGTCTTCATAAGATCATATCTTCATGTGAGGACCAAAAAGAAGGCCTTTGTCTAATCTGGAAATACCTCTAGGATAAGAATAGAGAAAAATGTTAGAGTAAAAAGTTACATGTTGTTCTCCAAAATTGCTTGGTAACCTCTAAGGAGAACATAATGAACCTAGAAAGGGATGGACTGTCTGTATTAACATTGGCTGATGTTATGCATAAATTGTGACCTCCAAATAAATTTTTTAATAAAAAGGACTTTTGAAAAATAGGACTGCCACAGGACCTTAAAAATGCACACCAAAAAAGTCAGCAATCTAAAGAAGTCTTTCTCAACTCCTTTACTGAAACTATAACTTATTTTGGAATTTAACTTCCAGTTCACCTTTTATATTACCTTTGTGCTTTACAACTCTCTTATCCAGGAAAGAAATGTTGAACTTATGAAAACATCCAATAACCTCCAGAAAGCTTAAAGGTGTTCAATATTGTAGGCATGACCCCCAGCCACTCAGATGGAGAAAAATGGAATTGCCTGTTCCCATAGATTTACAATCTCTGAGATCCACATGATAACTCTGTTCCATCCTTTAGGGTGGCTGACACTTGCAATTAATTCTGCGTCAGTGAATCAGTGGGTAAGTGATTTTACAAGGGTAAGTAAAAAATATTTCTATAAAATTATAAACACTTTCCTTTAGCCAAAATACTAAAATGTGAAGCTATTGTTTATGGAAATCCCTTGCATAGTTCTATGCTTCTGGAGACCATGTTTCAATCTCTACAATCCTTTCTAGAAGAGTCCTGTGCATTTTTTGTTGACATCACGTCAAAGTGACCATTTTTGTATCCCTGACCAACTCAAATCATGTTCCTTGGAAAAGCTCTCTGAGGTTTGGAAAAGCCTAGAAGGGTATAATCAGGACTAGATGATATATGGGATGAAGAGTTTGAATATAATTCTGATGGGACACCCTCACTACCTTCAAAGAATGCGTGGGTGCATTTTCATGATGAGGAAAAATTTTCCTTGGCAAAAATTGCCTTGCCTTTTTCTCATTAATAAAATTTTCAATGTTCTTAAAGCTTCTGGCTCTTCCTAGTAAGTCTCCATAATTGTCCTATAACCTTCTTAGAAACGTATCAAGATTACTTCTTGAGAATACCCCAAATCATTTTCCATTACCTTCTGGGCTTTTGTGCTTATAACTTAACTGACCAGTAGATCCCCTCAGAAGGCTCTGATTTGATTGCTTCTTGTTCTCTGGTGCATTCAAGACTCAATTGTCATTATGACTCTTTCCATAAAACCATTTTACTTGGCTACATTCTTGCTTAAAAGATGGGTGGAATATCTCCACAGGGAAAGAGGGGCCAAACTTAAACCCTGTGTTCCAGGATGTGAATGCAGCGTGATGGCATGGAGCGGGGAGCCATTGGAGGGGTCTGTGGGCCCAACCCCAATCCCAACTATGTGGACAGCCATCCCTTCCCTTAGGGGAGTTTACCTTGGAGGACAGCACTGAAGCTGCAGCTTGGGGAGTGCCTGACCAGAGCACATGAGAACAAATGAAAGGGTAGGAAGAGAGAATTTAGTGTATCCTGACCAACCGAACCTTGAGGATGATATTGCCACCCAGAACAGTCAAAGCACAGACAGGAACATATGGGCAGCCCCACTATGAAATATGGTGCCTCTTGCTGACCCAAGGCCCTATGGGGACAACAATGGAGAAGCAGGGTCGGGTTTGTACCCAACCACACCATGGCAAAACACCAAGGGTGGGCAACAGAGCATGGAGTTCCAAGGATAAACTCTGGGGCCAGGGTGTGACACCCCATTGGATTCAACTGGGGGACACCTCTGGAGGCCAATGAACAGAGTTTTTATTTTATTATTTTAACATATATATATATATATCTTATGGAAACTGGGGCTTTTGTTGTTATTCTGGTTTTAATTTTTTTGGTCACTTCATCTTAGTATGCCTTGTGTTTTTTGTACATATCATTATCTCTGCATGTCTATCTAGATAAGATAGGCTTGATGAATAGTCTGGAGGAGAAAACAATAGGACTGATGGTTGGGTGGGGGGATGAGAGAGATGGGGAGGAGGGGGAAAGGAGGTGGTGTTGACCAACCCAGGGACAATGGAACAAGTGATTCAAAATCAGTGACAAGCTGGGTGTGAGAGGCCTGGTAGAGATTGATCAAGAGTAATATAACAGAAAGAAAATGGAGGCTGAAACCCAAATGGAGGCTGAGCATGGTAGTGGGACAAGAGGAAAGTAAAAGGAAATTGAGGAAAGAACTGGGGGCTAATGGACATATATAGAGGTCTAACTACAAGCATGTGCAGAGGTAAATATATTTATATATGGTGATAGGGAAATAGATCTATATGCATATACTTATAGGATTAGTATTAAGACAGCAGATGGGTATTTGATCTTCACTCAAGTACTTCCTCAATGCAAGAACACTTTGATCTATTAAATTGGCATTCCATGATGCTCACCTTCCCAACATGATAACTGAAGACAAATGTGTGCATAAGCAAAAGTAGGTGAAGAAAGCTGATGGTGCCCAGCTCTCAAAAGATATAGCATCTGGGGTCTTGAAGGCTTGAAAGCAAACAAGCGACCATCTAGCTCAAAAGCAACAAAGCCCACATGGAAGAAGCACACCCGTCTGTGTGGCCACAAGGTGTCAAAGGAATCAGTTCTCAGGCTTCAAAGAACTAAAAATCATAAGATTGTGTGGCCACCTTACTGATATGATGGCTGACGACAAATGTGTGCATAAGCAAATGTGGTAAAGTAAGTTGATGGTGCCCAGCTATCAAAAGATATAGTGTCTGGGATCTTAAAGACTTAAAAGTAAACAAGTGGCCATCTAGCTCAGAAACAACAAAGTCCACATGAAAGAAGCACACCAGCCTGTGTAACCACGAGGTGTCGAAGGGATCCGGTATCAGGCATCAAAAAACTAAAAATTATATCATTACAAATGAGGGGGAGTACAGATTATGAACCCAAAGCTCATTAATAAGTGAAGTGACACCCCCATACAGAGAGGTTGCTGGGAAGAGTGAGCTAGTCAAGGTACAGTGTAGCAAAAATGAAATATGCAACTTTCCTTTAGTTCTTTTGTTTTGTTTTGTTTTGTTTGTTGTTGTTGTTGTTGTTGTTTGGGGGGCCATCACTGCCTCTGGTGGTCATGGGTGCTACCCAGTGCTACTTCTGAGAGCCGCCGCTGGATTTGAACCACTAAGCCTGCGGGCCGCAGTGCCACACTCAACCACTTACGCTACTAGAGGCTCAGCCCTCTGTAGTTCTAAAATGCTTCCTCTCACCCACTATCATGATCCCAAGTATACCTTACAAATCCAGCTAGACCAGAGGATGTACACTAGCACAGGGAGCCGGAAACATGGGGAATTCAGAACAGATGATCCCTTCAGGATCAGTGGTGAAAGTGGTGGGAAGGTGGCGGGAAGGTGGAATAGAAAGGGGGAAACAATTGCAGGGATCTACATATAACCTCCTCCCTGGGGTACAGACAACAGGGAAGTAGGTGAAGGGACACATTGGACAGTGTACGACATAACAAAATAATGATAATTTGTAAATTATTAAGGGTTCATGTGGGAGGGGAGGGAGGGGAAACATCGGGATCTGATACCAGGGGCCTAAGTAGAAGGAATATGTTTCGAGAATGATGATGGCAACAAATGTACAAATGAGGTCTGCATACAATTGATGTATGTATTGATCATGATAAGAGTTGTATGAACCCCCAGTAAAATGATTTTTTTAAAAAAATGAGTGGAACTCTTAGAACAAAGCATTTGTCACTCAGAGAGCTGAAAGCTTGCTCAGGCCACCATATTTGCTTAAAATTGAAAATGCCAAACCATTCCAATACCAGTAGCTATGACACTAGTAGTAATCTTATGGTCTTCTACCTCCAGTTTTGGAACTTTGGACTCAGTTTCTTCATTCATCTGATTGAGAGTCTCCTTTCTCTTGGTTCACCCCACCCACAGACACCATCATTTTATTGGGGGCTTATGCAACTCTTATCATAATCCATACATCCTTCCATTGTGCCAAGCACATTTGTATGCTTATTGCCATCATCACTTTCAAAATATTTTCTTTCTACTTGAGTCCTTGGTATCAGTTCCTCATTTTTCTTTCCCTCCTCTACTCCCCCTCCCTCATGAACACTTGATAATTGATAATTTTTTTTCATGTCTTACCTTCACCCACTTTTCTTTTGCCTATTCTCCTGGGTGGAGGTTAAATGTAGATCATTGTGATCGGTTTCCCCTTTATTCCCCCCACCTTCACCTTCCCTGTCTGGTATCACCATTCCCAATATCAGTCATGAGGGTTTATCTGTCCTGGATTCCCTGTGTTTCTGTTTCTTATCTGTACTCATGAACATGCTCTGGTCTAGCCAGATTTGTAAGGTAGAATTGGGGTCGTGATAGTGGGGTGAGGGAGCATTAAAGAACCTGAGGAAAGTTATATGTTTCGTTGGTACTAAACTGCCTCCTGACTGGTTAATCTCTTCTTTGTGATCTTTCTGAGAGGAGATGTCCAATTATCTAGAGGTGGGCTTTGGGTCTCTGCTCTGCATTCCCTCTCACTCAAAATGATATGATTTGTTGTTGTTGTTTTGGGTTTTTGATACCTGATACCTGATCCTATTGACACCTCATAATCACACAGGCTGGTGTGCTTCCTCCATGTGGACTTTGCTGCTTCTCATCTAGATGGTTGCTTGATTATCTTTAAGCCTTTAAGACCCCAGACACTCTATCTTTTTGGGGGGAGGGGAGGGTGGGGCATCACTGTCCTCTGGTGGTGGGAGTAGGAAGCCCAGCCTTGCTCCTAGAGAGCTGCTGCTGGATTCAAACCTCCAACCCAGTGGACTGCAGTCCCGAGAACAACTACTAAGTCACCAGGACTCAGCCCCACTGTATCTTTTGATAGCCAGGCACCATTAGCTTTCTTCACTACATTTGCTTATGCACACATTTTGTCTTTAGCGATCATGTCGGGAAGGTGAGTATCACAGAATGCTAGGTTACAAGAACAAAGTGTTCTTGAGCTCTCAGTTCATCTTTGAGGTCTTCCTTAAAACAATACATGCATCTGCAAATCATTGTTTTATGTGGGCAGCATTCCTAAGTTGTTGCAAAATTCCAATGATTTGAGAAGATGTTCACTTGAGTTTGGGTAGAAATTTTATGTAAACCCTGACCTCAAAATTGCATTTTTCCAGGGTACATGAAGCATTTTTTAATATACCTTAGTGGGACTAAGACAAGTATATAATTAAGAGATTTTGTCAATAGCCATCCAATGATTATAGAACAATATTTAAGCATGCACATTTTGTTGGAATTAACCTGTGCATGAACTAAACCCCTAATCACAATATTTTTGACTTGTGCTCATACACAATGAATTTATAGATTAAAAAAAACTGACAAACAGCTGGTCTATCAAGATATGCCTGCACCTAACAGGTGGGTTGACCTTTTGGGAGATCTAGAAATTCTTAAAATCTGCTGTTGCTTGTAAGTAACTCCCTAAGTATCCTGTGTTCAAGTTTTCTGTTGAGAGGAACATTGATTTGAAACTCTCACAATGGACTGGCATGAACAATAAGTGCAATGCAGGGCTGATAAGAACAGAACTGCAAGTCACAGTAAAGTTGACATTTGACTGTCAGTTTTCAGTCAATGTCAAAGACAAGAAGGATGTCCTAGATGCTTCAGGTAGTTCATAGAAGTATGTTTTTAAAAAGGAAAGAAAAAAGGTCAACATGTATTTCTGCATTACAGAACAAGGAGAAACATGTCATTGTTACATTTTATTATAGTGGTAATATCTGTTTATTAACCTGATCACATTCTCAATCTCCTTTTAAATCTCCTTTTAAAAAAGATACAGTTATGTATCTTACCAATACACATGATACACATTGCACATTTTTAAGATCCAGTAAAGAATTTTCAAAAGAGTTGAAGTTTCTGTATCAGAAAAAAGAAAAGAGTTTAGAACATGTTAGAGTTTTCTCACATATATTATTTCTCAATTAGTTCTAGTTCTGTTATTGGACCATGGAGTCAGTGCCAATGCACAGTGACCCTATCTCTACACTATCTTCACAATTGCTCTGCTTGAGCCCATTGTTCCAGCCACTCTGTCAATCCATTTCCTTGAGGATCCTCCTCTTTTTCACTGACCCTTTACTTTAGCAAGTATGATATCCTTCTCCAAGGAGTGATCTCTCCTGACAACATGTTCAAGATATGCAAGACAAAGTCTTTCCATCCTTGACTTCAAGGAGTGCTCTGCCCATTCTTCTTCCAAGACAGATTAACAACAGTCCTTTTGGCAGTCTAAGGTACTTTCAACATTCTTTCCAAGCACCACAATTCAAATGCATCAGTTCTTCTCTGGTCTTCCTTATTCAACATCCAACTTCCATATGCATATGAGGTGATGGGAAATACTATGCCTTGGGTCAGGCATACCTTAGGCCTTCCTCAAAGTAGCATATTGGTTTTCAATGCTCTAAAGAGGTTTTGTGCAGAAAATTTACTTGCTATCCAATCCTGATACTGTATTCTTCTCCATAGAATCTAAATCCTTTGATTAATTGCTCAAGGATGGTCAGAATATATAGTTCTGACTTACATCTTTCCTGATGCTACACCATGCACTATCTCCTTGTTTTGTTCTGCCATTCAATACTATTCATGACTATTCTTCACTAAGCGTGATGATTTGTTTAAATAACAACATTTATGTAACAGAAAAGCAAATTATACAGAACAGTGCATAATGTTAAATAAATACCAATTTTAAAAAGGGATATAGAATCTGGGGGTTTAAAGACTTAAAGTTAAATAAGTAGCCATCTAACTGAGAAGCAACCAAGCCCATATGTTAGAATCACAGCAGCCTGGGTGATCACAAGGTGTTGAGAGAATCAGGCAGCAGAGACCAAAAAAACAAATCATTGTATATGAGGGGGAATGAGGAGTGGGGACCCAAGCCCATCTGTAGGCAACTGGACGGAAGGCTCTCAGGGAAGGGATGTAGCCAGTCAGGGTGTAGCAACTGCTTCTTGATCCATGTACAATTTCTGAAGGAGCACAATAAAGTGTTCTAGAACCCCTATTCTTTTCAAGGTAATCCACAGTTTATTAGCATCCACACAGTCAAATGCCTTTCGTGGTTAATGAAGCACAAGTAAATATCTTTCTGATATTCTCTGCTTTGAGCCAAGATCGGTTCAGCATCAGCAATGATATCCCTCAATCCACATCCTCTTCTGAATTCGACCTGAACTTCTGGTAGTTCCCTGACAATAGTCTGTTGCAACTGTTGTTGGTGATCTTAAGCAAAAATTTACTTGTGTGCTATGTCAATGACATCATTCAATAGTTTGAGAATTCTGTTGGATCTTATAGTGGCCCTACAGGAAGGAGCAGAAGTGCCCCTGTGGATTTCCAAGACTATAAATCTTCCAAGACTATAGATCTCCAGGACTATAAAACTTTCTCTGCCTCTGCAGCTGATGGTTTTGAACTTAAGAACTTGGTATTAGCAGGTCAACATGTAACCACTATGCTACCAGGGCTCCTTATAGTATGCCCAGAGAATATGAAAATCACAGGGTGTCAAGGAAATCTTAATACTTTCAGAGAGCTAGCTAGAGCCAGAGCCAAGACAGTGGAATAGACAACGGAGATGCATAATCCAGGACCTCCCACCCCTGTATGAGGGTAATGAACAAATATAGTGCAATATCAAATGCCCCAACATGTACTAAAATTAAAGAAATATTAGTATATGATTATTGTGACTACCACTTTATCATCCATTCCTATTTCATTTTATTAAGTGTCTTTGGTTTTATGACTTATTAATGAGTACATAAAAAAGCAATACATCCAGTTGCACTGCTTGTTAATTTTTAAAACCATAATCACCTTTCTATTAAATTCTATATGTCTATAATGTTCTCTATATTAAGTATTTTAAAATATATTTGTTTCAAATATTTTATAAATAAAATTTATATTTGAAAAATACATGGTAAATGCATGAGATATGTACTTTGTTATATAGGCATGTTCAGAAGCAAAGCTTGATTGTTATGAGGTTTGTATACCTGTACATATAAAACACATATTAAAATTTTTAAAAACACATAGATAAGTGTATATGCATATACATATGTACAGGTGCACAAATATTACATATATAAAAAGCCATGTATACAAAATGTCCTTTTTAAGCAATTACCACTGTACACAGTTGTTTTGTCTGTTTTCTTTTTACCCACTTAAAACAACACAGCACATTTTCAGGTTGAAAGCTCTTACTGAATATATGCTTTGACTAATAATCAAGCTTTGTTTCCAAACATGCCCATGTTTTAATGTTGCCAATCACTTTATGTATTTACCTGTCTCTAAATCCATATTCTGCACCAATTTGCAATTAAATCTTCAACTGATACAGTTCTACAACATGCAGGAGAGGGAGAGGATGCACTTACTTGTAGGCGATAAAAATTCACAGCCCAGCCACAGATGTAGCTGAGTGAGAATTACCGCACCAGCAGGAACTGGAGATAAAAGAGGATTACACATGATGAAATGTAGTAATTGACTAGAAGTCACTGAAAAATACCAGATGGATGTCACTGTTCTATGTAATTCTAATGTGCCTGGAGACTTTATTGAGCATCACTAGAGGTTCACTTTTAGCATTTTCCTGAGTGTAATTGAAGTTTATTGATATGCTATTATTGCCCAGTTTATATGTGGCCATAAAAAATACAGTCTGATACATTTGTGTCTCTATAGAAATCTTGGACTTTGCCGCTTAAAATAAAAGCTCATAGTAATAATTGCCATAATATTTATTCCTCTTCCTCCATTAGACCTTTACATAGAATATGGACAGTAACTGCTCTAGATAGCATTGAAATTGCGGGGTATTTTCAGGAGCGACTGGTGCATAAAAGATCAGACATGCAATTTTGGATACTACCAAGGGAGACCTACAAAGGATTTTTATGTTGAAGGTAAAAGAAAACAAATTTATATGCTGAAATGAGTTGCCATAGGTGGTGCAGTTGCCCATTAGTTATTATGGGTTTATTTCCCTTTTAGTCTTCAACATTGGAATGAGATTAAAATAACCATCTATCCAAGTGAGAATATTCTTTCTGTACACATGAAAGTCGCAGATGCCCCCAAAAGACCTCCAGGCATAAGTAAAGGCATTTCCCTCAGCAACAAACATTTTAAATGAAGCTAGAAATAAAGGGCGTGAAAACGATGGCTTCTCAGACAGCATTGAAAAACTCTTCCTGCAAATTCCAGGTGTAGCTTGAATCTTATCATTGACAAAGTAGAAGAAACTGATAGGAAACTGCTGTAAGGCCCAAATGAAAGGGCTTATCTTTTCACAAGCTGAAAATCAAATTCCACTAGGACAGAAAACAATTTAGAGCTTAACTGTGGTGAGCAGAATTGAGTCCAAACACAGTCTTGATACTCCAGACTTCTCAGAGAAGAGAGAGCAAGAAGGTGAGTCCTAGCTGTGCTCCCTTTCCGCCCCTCTTCTTTCTCCAGCCAGCAACCACAGGCTCTCGCTGCAGACAGACCCCACGAGCACCACCCAGCAGCACTTCACTTCCTAAAAGGTGGTACAGTCATTAAGAACTCAGCAGTAACCAAAAGGTCAGTGGTTCAAAACAGCCAGCTTTAGGCAGGAGATTGTATTTCCTTGAGAGTGCTATTCCTAGGGGTTGGAGTGGGTTTGGTTTGGGGCCCAACTAAGGTATCAAGAACAATGTACAGTTGTTCAGGACTGCACTGTCAATGTGCAATGATCAGGACTGCCCCTTCAGCCTACACGCTCAGTCCTCCAGCAGTTTCTCAAAGAGCAGCTGCCCATGGGCCACTTGCAGGGGAATTGACTGGAGTTATGTGTTCAAAGTCCTGATTCCTTAAGCTGCAATTAAATCAGAATATCCAGGATCGACTCCGAAGAGAAGCCTCATTCACACAAGAAATTTAAGACCCCATGATTTCAAGTTTACAAAAACCTGCTTCTGAACAGAAGAAAATCCAAACAAAGGGAAAAACTGGCACAAAGCTAAGGAATATATGTCCTATGGTCTTCACTGACTCCACTTGCAGGTGGGGGTACAAAGGTGAATTGCAGCATGGAGCATGCGCTCCCTAGAATCAACCATAAGAGATCAAAGGGCAGCATTTGCCCAGAGATAAAGCTCGGAAGGAAGAAAAGGAGAGGAAATTAAGACAAATGGAAATGCTAAACACAGGCAGGAAGTGAGAAGAAGGAGGGGTTGCAATCAATGTTAGGAAATAAAGTGTGTATACATTGTTGACTAGAAAATCAATCAGCTCTGTAAACTGTCACCCAAATCACAGTAGAGAAAGTTTTTTTTTAAAGTGATCCATAAAGAAATGAAAAGCAGAGATTTGGAGAATGATGACAACAGCAGGCGGACAATGGGGCTTGGCACAGTATATGTATGTGTGTATTGTGATAAGGGATGTATGAGCCCCCAATAAAAAAAAAGAATAAGAAATAAAACTAGATGGATAATACCTAAGTCTACATCAGGTACAATCTAGTGAATACATGCAGGAATATATTTCAATACATGATAAATCTACTTAATATAGGTAGGCTTCAATCCAGCTTCATTTTTAATGTCACACATATCTGCACTTACTCTTTATCTACTTGGAAAGGTTATTTGAAAATTTGCAAGAAGCTTTGCTGCCTTAAGAATGAAATCACCACAGGCTGGCCCAAAAATTTTGTCCAGTTGATTGGAATGAAACAATCAGGCACAGGGTGGCTTACCTTTCAACAGCCTTACACATTTGGGGCCATTTTGGAAACAGTGGCAAAGGAGAACAACTCCTAGGTAGACCTCATGACACCTCTCTTTGTTTTCTGTACATACCCTTGCCAACTTGATTATGAAATAAGACACATAATCCACACAGGCATGTTCCCATTTTGCAAACATAACATAATTAAAAGCATTATGCCAATAACAACAACGGCAACAAGCATATGCCATGATTCTGATTGTTAGGCACCAGCACACCTTTTCCCATCTGGAATGTCTATGTCTTTGATTTTGCCTTGTCACCCTTCCTTTTTCTATACATGCATGATCAGTATGTCAACTAGATTTCACTTTGGGATTGAGGTCAGTGAGCAGCAAGCACAGACACACAAACATATTTGTTTTTATTTTGTTCCATTTCTGAATCAAAGAACAGAAATTCAACAAGAATTTTTTAGAATTTGGCCCAGGTTCTATGCTATGTCCTGGCAGGATCCAGACATCGAAAGCAGAAGTGCTGGCCTCTCCTTTCACTTGGGGAAACACAGGCATATCTTCCCAACTCACACAAGGCTTATAGATATCTGAATAAAACATTGTGCCCATTCTTTCCTGACACCCATCCCAAGAACACTCAAGTGGCTGTGCAGGATGCAAAGACCCCAAGGGAATGAAGGGTTCATGGTCTTTCCAATATCCAGTTCTTTGCTGTCACATCTGTAATATGATTGCAGCAACACAGCTCTACACTTGGATCCTCCTTTTTAAAAAAATGAAAGTTCATGTGTGAAAATAAAGGAAGGTGTTATTGTTCCTACATGTCAGAGGATGTTACCTATCGGTTCTGGGTGGTCCCACCTCAGAGACAAGTACCATGACATGGCTATCTCTCAAAACTCAAACTTAATGCTAACTCATAGAGACCCTGTTGAACAGAGCAGAACTGCCCCTGTGGGTTTTGGGAGGAGAAGCCTCCCAAAATTCTTTATAGGAGGAGAAGCCTCCTCTTTCTCCATAGGAGCAGCTGGTGGCTTTGAACTGCTGATCTCGTGGTTAGCAGCTCAATGTGTTATCTCTACCCAATGTGACTAGTTTGATGCCATATATCCACCAAAATCTTTTAAAGATGGCATGAATAACAAGTTTAGAAGACTATTCAAGAGAAATATATCACATGTGCTTCACACATTCACTCAAAAGATGATGTGTACACCAGTGATCGTTGCAGCACTATACAATCGCCCCGAAGTGGGCATATCCCAAGTAATCACTAACAGAGGAGTGGGTAAATATGATCTACAAATACAATATTTATTGGATGCAATAAATAGAATATTATTCAAACATGCACAAAAATGAAATCTGATTCACAACACGGCATGTATAAACTTTGAAGATATACTGAGTGGAATACATTAGTCACAAAAGTACCACTGGTGTATAATCCTATAGATAAACTAAAGTTTGTTAAAGGCTACCCAGAATGCTAAAGAAAAAAGTCTTAGTTGAGGACAGGGAGCTCCAGTGGTGCAATCGTTAAGTTCTTGACTGCTCATGGAAAAGTCAGTGGTTCAAATCCACCAGCCACTCCACAGGAGAAAGCTATGGCACTCTGCTTCTGAAACATAAATGCCCACTGCTATTGAGTCAATGCCAACTCACAGTGAACCCACAGGACAGGGAAGAACTTCCTATGTGAATTTCCAAAACTGGAACTTTGGGAGTAGAAAATCCCATCTTTTGAACTGCTGACCTTATAGTTAAGCATCCCAATTAGTAATCACTCTGCCTCTAAACCCTGTGGAGCAGTTCTATTCTGTTCCAGGGGCTCCTGCTGAGCCCGTTCAACTCAGAGACAATGGGTTTGATCTCTCTCTCTTTCTCTCTCTCTCTCTCTCTCTCTCTCTCTCTCTCTCTCTCAACCTTAGTGGATGGACATTGGGTTCTGTTAACACCACACTAAAATTTTAAGTCACACTAAAATTTTAAGTGACTAAAGGAGAAGCCACTGTGCAACATGGGCCTGCTGCCTCTTTCGTGGAAGCATGAAAGACTTGCTTGGATTGAAAGACTTGAACAAGGATTCCTGTGAACAAAGCAGCATCATATCATGTCTTAGCAAAACCATCGTGGACAACAGGCAGCACACAGGATCTGGCTTCAGGTTCCATTCATGTGAATAAAACATTATCTCTGCTTCACGTTGCCTCTTTTGTAAAATAAGATTGTTACAAAGACTTAGCTTACATCATCCAAATCTCAAGGAAGAAACCTGCAGGGATTACTTTATTGGGCTGGATGCTTATTTTAAACATACCCAGTAGGAAGAGATAGAAAGAAATTCTGCCTCCGTGGTGGGAAAAGCACCCAGGTCCAAGTTTTCCTGATTCTCAAATATGCAACAGGCCTCACAAACAGGGGGATTGTTTAGCTTCACCTGAGACAGCGAGAAGCTTGAACTGAACCTCTGCTGCACTTAATTACTTTCTGTTGTTCTCCCATGAAGAGACTATCCACCAGTTAATGTAGCGTTTCTGTGAGTCTGTGCTGATTCTCTTGAGCAAAGTGTGTGCCTCCATTTCATGCATCATCGAGCTGTCTCACCCGGTCCACCATTTGCGGTTGGAGAGAGGGTAGCACTACTTGCCTAGCAGAGGGGGTGTATTAAATGCTAGGGTTTGTCCCCCCTAACGCTAGTTAGGACTACTTACCTCAAAAGATGGTTTTGCAGGTGGCCTGCTGTAATGCGTCACAGCTATGAAATTCATCATCTCATTTTAACTACCAGAAATGTCTGTCCAGTGTCTGAGAAAGGGAAGTGATAGGGCTTGCCAAATTTCCATTTTCTGAAATACAATAGCGAGATAGACCATCAGTCTTGGGAACAAAATGGGCTTTTCTACTCCCATAAAGACTAACAGCCTCAGAAACCTACCAGGGCAGTTCTACCCAGGCCTGCAGTGTCGGTATGACTTAGAATGGACTCTGTGGCCATGAAATTGGTTTACACACACACACACACACACACACGGGTATGCATAACATAGCAGCTAATATAATCACTATTTGAAAAAGGTTTAGAAATGAAATCTAGCCGGTGCTCTTAGAAGAATGTAAAAGAAGGGTCACTATCTTTGTAATAAGCTACACTGAGAACCAAAATGGACTTTAATCACATGTTCTATTTACCCAACTATGCCAAGTAGTTGTATCAAATCTGTTCTGTTCAAGATAACCACAGAATCCTCTTGGAGTCCTTGAGGTCAAGAGTAATTTTCACTCGAGCCATGGCACAATCCCTGGATGGCAAGTGCTCATGATAATAATTAGAATGTAGAGATCCATGAATAAAAGAGCGGGGCAAGCACACCCCATCCTCCAGCTGTGGCTGACTTACAACTTGCAGTGTTTAGGCAACTGCGGAGATCATGGTCATGACCCTCGCAGAGACCTCAGGACGCATGTTGTTGTCATGAAAGTCAAAATCTCAGAGCCCTAACCTTACACTCCTCATCCAGAGCACGAAGCTTGGGGGTGGCCATCCTCGAACATTGTGGAAGGATGTAGAGCACAGTCATTAATCGATAGGAATAAACTCATTTATAATACTCTTCAGGGTCAGTTTGTTGTTTACAGGTCTTCCTGATGCATTTTCCTTCAATGACTATTCATAGGCTGTCTGCTATGTTATTTTATTTACAGTCTAGAATTTTTAATTGTATTTCTCTCTTTTTTTAATTGAGTACTTTCTACTCAGAACGTGCCTGTATGCAGCATAAATCGGTGAACCAGAGACATGGCCACATGGAGCTGGTGATTGTAGGGGAGCCATCACTTTCCCTCTTCTGGTTTCCTTTCCTCCTGGCATCCATCTGGTCCACCAAGGTGGAAAGCGTAACCTGGTTGATTAGTGTTATGGATTGAATTACCTCTTCCAAAAAGAGGCCCCAATTGCTATACTGGTGGAATTTGACCTTCAAAGAACTTTGAAGATTTTACACTTAATCTGAGAACACGCTGGAGGAGGAGGAGCCCTAATTCCATATAAGTGATGTCATTATGAAAAAAGAGATGAGTGCCATAGAGGGAAGCTAGCCACCTGCAGATGGGGACACAAATTGGAAGAACATACCTAGTAGCCTAATAAAGTCTAGGTAACATCAGGTGGCCATGAGCCACTAGAACCTGAGGAAAGGCGAAGAACATTACACACACCGAACCTTTGCAGAGAACATGGTCCTGCTGACATCTGTATTTTGAATGTCTAGCCTTTGGTTCAGCAGCCCTGAGAAACGAATGCAGTTTGGTTGAAATTGTCCATTGTGTGGGATTAATTGAACCAACATTCTGTGTAGGAAGAGGGTAAGATTTGTCCCCTTCTTCCTGCTTCTCCACCTGGAGTAGAAATGATATCCTGGTTCATTGTGGGTACTGCACACTCACTGACTTTCTTCTGACAGGGCTTTTCCAAGGTGGGAGGAAATGTGGACAAAGGAAGGCAGCTTGCCGCATGTCCACTTTAGCTCCCATACTAAACTCCATCTCCCAATCCA
>PVJH01021850.1:0-37692 GCA_004026705.1 Nesogale talazaci
GCTCAGAAGGCAGGAGGGAACAGGAAGGAAGGAGAAACCAGAAATGTAGGGAGCAAGTGTGATACATTCTGTTAGGTGGTCAGGTTCCCAGTCAATGCCAGGAAACATGCAAAATGTATCCAAATGGGTGAATGGAAGCCTGGGCGAGCCCCATCACAGTTTTTTTTAAGTTCTTTTTGTTTTTATTTTTTAATCATTTTTGGGGGAACTCATACAACTCTTATCCCAATCCATATATCCATCCATTGTGTCAAGCACATTTGTACATTTGTTGCCATCATCATTCTCAAAACATTTGCTTTCTACTTAAGCCCTTGGTATCAAATCCTCATTTTCCTTCTCCCTCCCCATCTATTCCCCCTCATGAACCCTCAATAATTTATAGATCATTCTTATTTTGTCATGTATTACACTGTCCAATGTCTCCCTTCACCTTTTTTTCTATTGTCCATCCCCGAGGGAGGAGGTTATATGTTAATCCTTGTAATCGGTTCCCCCTTTGTACCCCACCTTGCCTCCATCCTCCCAGTATCCCCACTCTCACCACTGGTCCAAAAGGGATCATCTGGATTCCCCATGTCTCCAGTTCCTATCTGTACCAGTGTACATCCTCTGGTCTAGCCGGATTTGTAAGGTAGAATTGGGGTATGATAATGTGGGGGAGAAAGCATTTAAGAACTAGAGGAAAGTTGTATGTTTTATCATTGCTACACTACACCCTGACTGACTCATCTCCTCTCCATGATTCTTCGGTAAGGAGATGTCCAGTAGCCTAGAGGTGGCGTTTGGGTGCCTGGTGTGTTGTTGTTGTTGTTGCTGCTGCTGTTGTTCTTTGATGTCTGAAACCTGATCCCATTGACATCTTGTGATCACAAAGGCTGATGTACTTCTTCCATGTGGATGGGCTTTGTTGCTTCTCAGCTAGATGGCTGCTTGTTTATCTTCAAGACTTTAAGACACCAGATGCTATATCTTTTGCTAGCCAGGCACCATCAGGTTTCTTGACCACATTTGCTTACACACCCACTTTGTCTCCAGCGATTATATCAGGAAGGTGGCATCATGGAATGCCAGTTTAATAGAACAAAGTGTTCTTGCTTTGAGGGAGTCCTTGAGAGAAGGCCCCATGTCAGTCTGCTACCTTAAACCTATAAATATGTGCACATAGATCTATTTCCCCAGCATTATATATAAACACATTTGCATATGTACATGCCTGTATTTAGATCTCTACAAATGCCCTTTGCCTCCTAACTATTTCCTCTATTCCCTTTTACTTTCTTCTCATCCTACCATCATACTCAACCTTCATTTGGGTTTCAGTAATTCCTCTTGGTTACATTGCCCTTGATCAAGCCCTACCAGGCCTCTTATACCCTCCTGTCTCTTTTGTCTCTAAAAGAAAGAAAAACTTGGTAATCTGCTTCTGAGAAATTTGCCCTTGAAGACCCCAAGGCATGCGGCTTTGGTCTGAAACACACGGGGTCACCCTGAGTTGGGATTGACTCGATGGCCACTGCTCTGCTTTTTTGGTTTTCTCTCCATCTCATCCCTTCACCTGTCTCCCCGCTTTCCTCCCCTCTCATCCCTTCACTCTCACTACATTGGAAAACCACCACCTGCGTGTCACCCGGCCACACCATGCTGGCAGGCTGTGGACGCTGGGCAATCTGCCACTGGCATTTTCCATTCCAGTAGGGTCACCAAGGTAGATGGAGTCAGTGAGCTTCCATTCTAAGGAAGGAATATAAAGAAGGACTATTACCTCAGAGGCATTAGCCACAGACCACTTCTGAACAGCAGCAAGACCTTGTCAGATCCACAGTGAGCCTGACCAACATGGAGGTTGGCGCAAGACTGGGCAGTGATTGGTTCTGTTGTTCTCAGTGTCGTCAAGCTGGAACTGACTTAACGGCATCTACTAACATAATTAAAACACACACACACACAAAGTCATTATAAAGTGTTAAATCTTCACCACAGGGTGTTTGAAAGAAACTGAGCAAAAAAAAAAAAAAGAAAGAAAGAAACTGAGCAATTCTACCACTTGAAGTACAATTACCTATCTGTCCAACTTCTTGACGTCTCTTGTCTTCTGGGATCTTCCCTCCTTTTCCTTTCTTTCTTTTTTTAAATTCTAAATGAAGTGGACATCAGGGTGATTTTATAACTTCGTTTCCCCTCAGTGCCTGTTCAACACGGTCCCACCAAACTCAATGTTTGGAATTTTCCCCCCAGCATGTATTGAGCTGGTGGTTAGCATCCCTGCCCGAGCCAAGCTGTAATTTATCAAACCTGTCTTGTGTTGTGCAGTTCTACGGTAATCCTCCCCCCACTTTTTAGAGCTATAAATAATGCTCTAAACGATGCCCTCAAACAAAATAAATCCTGTGCACAACTCTTCTTTCGCGTGGAATTAATCCCTAGATGTGGGGTGGTGGGGTCATCAGATAGGAACCTATTGCTCTTTTTCTGTGATCTGTGGGTTCCCGGGGGTCTGAGACCCCCAGAGCCCTTTGGCAGTAGGGACTGCTGTCAGGTTCCTGAAGTCACCCAAGGGTCCTTTCCCTCTTTCTGCACTTTCACTGCCAACCTTGGCCCCTGAAGATCCCCTTTCTGTCTCCGGAGAAGGCAGGCCAGGCAGTGGCTGCAAGTCTGTAAATCTTCAGACCTGCACAGTCTGACCTAAGTTTACAGCCTTCAAAACCCACTGGAGGAAAACGCTGCCAATGCTAAGGTTGGGCCGGTGTTGCTATGGTGATAGCTAATGGCAACAGCCCACGATCTACCTCTCACCCCAAGTCTTTAGCCACCCTCCGGGTGCAGGAGACACTGGGGGGCGAAGCTGCTTCGTCTTGCCTCATTGGGGATCTCACCGGGTGCAGCCAGTGACCATCAAGACTTTCCAGGGAGCTGGTAAAAACACCACCTTCAGCTTTTCATCTGACTGCTTTTTTGTTGTTGATTTTTCTCCCTTTTCTTTGTGCCCCATTCCTGCGTTCAATGTATCCTAATTAATCTTAGTTCTCTAAAAGTCTGCAACCAATGGGTCGCTCCATATGTCTGAGCATCCATAAAGCAGAAACATTAAAAACACGAAAGCACCGGCCCTTTTGAGGCAATCAGGAAAACTGGATCATGAACTATGTACGGAAGGATGCCAAAAAGGAGAGGAGGGATTCATTCAGGTATGATAATGGACTTGTGGTTCTCTAAGACGGCGTCTGTAATTTTTAGAAATTCATCAGGAAGGTGGATGGGTGAAAGGATATGATGTCTGGGATTTGCTTTCAAATTGTTTAGCAAAGGAAGAAAGAGACGGGGAGGGAAGCATGTGCAGAGAAAGAGAGGTGATGAAGTAAATGAGGCCAATTTTTGGCCATGGTGGACCTGGTTATTAAGTTCAGAATTTGTACTGTTCTCTGGGCTTTTGGTATGTGTGAAAGCTTTCATAATAAAAATTAATAAACAATTCTAAAGTGCTTTAAAGATTCATTTTCATCTACCGAAGGATTGAAATGCTCATTATAAAATAAAACAAAAAATCAGACCTCAGTGAGTGAAACATAGAATTACTTTATGACCCAGCAATTTCACTCTTAGGCATATATTCAGAAGAATTGAAAACATATGTCTACAGAAAAAAAAAAAGTTTACGCAAAAGTTCCAAGTAGCATTATTTATAAAAGCCAAGAGGTAGAACTCCACTGTCCAGCAGCAGAGAAGTGGATAAACACAATGTGGTCAATCCATACAGCGGAATATTATGAATTTTGTCCATTGCCATCCAGCTGGTGCCACAACATTGCACATAACAAAATAAAGCATTGCCTTGTCCAAGTATTCTACCAGACAATGTTCAGTGAAATGCAATTCATCAACGAAAAACACACGAAGTACTGACACATGCTGCAACATAGCTGCAGCACGTGCTGCCACCACAGAGATTGTGAGAGTTACATAATCTGTTGTCAATGTGGGAGGATTAAGGGTGAAGGGGTGGAGTTGAGCCTGTCAATTTGGTTGCATCTTGATGACCTCATTTGGAGGTGCTAAGGAGACAAATAGCTTGCTGGAGACAGGGCAGGTTCTTACTCCCTGTGAGACCCTGTGAGCTATTTCTGACCAGAAGACACATGAAACTATCCTGATGCACCCAGACTCCTGGGATCTGGAGGAATCATTTGGTGACCCCTGCCAGTGCTGAGATGCTTACATTGCCACTGGATCCACAAGGCTTCCCATCCACCGGCCTGTGATAGTCCTGCATTTGGAGTCATTGCATGTGTTTTGAGAATCTGAAGAGGACTTTATAGACTGGTATTGGACATATGGGCTAATATGAGACTTATGAGTTGGACTGGACTGGGCTGTGATGCTTCCTTAATGTATAATTGCTCTTGTATATAAGACTCTCTCTTATACACTTATGAGTGTCTATGAGTTTGCTTTCTCTAGTCTACTCAGATAACACATAGATGAACCTTGAAACATTATGCTAAACTCAAGAAGACAGGCCCAAAGAAGCCAATACTGTGCAATTCCGTTTGGGTGAAGGATCTAGAATTGAAAAATCTACAGAGGGAGAAAGATGGCTCAGGTTGGGGACTCTTGTGTTCCATTGTACATAGGGTCACTGTGGGTTGGAACTTACTCAATGGCGCCTAACAACATGTGCTGGGGGAAGGAGGGGAATGGAGAGCAAAGGTTGGGGTGGTGGAAAGCTTCTAGAACTAGATAGTGGTGGTGTTGGCCAACATGGCGAGCGTATTTAATGCCACTGAAGGGCACACTTAAAAATGGCTACCTTTTTTTTGTCTTTTATTTGACAAAATAAAGCTGATCAACTGAAAGGTTGATTGGTCAACCCACCCAGCTGCTCTATGGGAGATAGACCTAGTGGTCTGTTTCCTCAAAGCTGTTCATCTGGAGTTAAGCCTACAGGGCAGTTCAGCTGTGTCAGTTAAGATGTGTCAGCATTGCCTCACCTGCAGCCAACAAAGGCAGCCTGTATACAAGATCCGAGTGCTTGCGTTGGTTATGAGCTGGGATACTCTTCTCTGGACGGCACCTGAGGCTGCACCATGATCCTTGGTGATCTAAGGGCCTATAAGCTGGTTCTAATGTCTCAGCCCAGGAGTGACAGGAGAGAGCTTCCACTTCTCTAGGTGACCCCCAGACAGCTCCCTCCTCCAGGGCAGGGCCCAGGCTTGTCTGCTCTCGGTGGTTCTGGGTGTTAGCGTCCTTCTGTAATCCAACACGCAACAATGTACCATTCACACAGAAACCATGTCAACTGCGGTCTACACCCAGGGCCCTGCAAAGGCCTGCCCTCCTCTTCCACCTTCCCCCCCCCCACCTCCCATTTGCTCTTGGTTGCTAAGCACTCTATCGCTTATGAGTACAATATTTACTTTTATTTATTTTATTGGCCTTTGTATTTGAAGAGTCTGGGCGGCGCCCAGGGTGCTGGGGCTATGGCTTTTCTGTGGGATAAACTCTTGGGAAGCCTTTTGTCCTGCCTGCCTCTTGGGGTCAGATCTTCCCACACAAGGCAAGCCCTTGAATCTTTATTGAGATCTCTCTGCCTTGGAGCCAGATGTGGGGTCCTCCAGGGTAAATGAGGCGAGGGGTTCCAGAAAGCCTCTTGGAAGTGACCTCCAGCTCACCACTCCTCAACTGTGCACACTGAGGGCGTGTGTTTGCAGACGAAATCCTTTTCAATATCAGCAATCTCATTGTCCATGACTCCAAGCATAATACTCACATCAAATGCAGACCCATCCCCTCTTCCTCCTTTTCCACCTACAATCCCTTCTTTGCTATTAACTGTTAGGGTCAGTTGTTGGACATGGTCCTTACAGAGTCTCAGAAAATAATCCCTGGAACTTCTTCATAGGCAAATATAAGATCCTTAGGGAATGTATGAGGCTAGGAGTCAAGAAGACCTTCAAGATCTCTAAGGAGAATCCCAAAGGATGCTTTAGATTCACGGGGAAAGGTTATACCTCCATGAGTTTGGACAAGGGATGGTGAGTGGGCACAGAAGTCATAGAGAACCCCATGTGTCACCTGAAATCCACTTGGCAGGATAAAATCCAAAGCCAGGCCCGCTGTCATGGAGTCAATTTCTCCTTCTTTTGAAGGCTGAAAAAATTTATTTCACAGAGTGGGAAGGTTGTTGGGTGATTGGGTGGGGAGACAGGGTCTGAGTCTCTCAACACATCCATGGTGGGGTGATTGTGCCCTTACGATACTTTTGGATGCAAATCACACAGACCCCAACCCAAACTGGCTTAGGCAAAAGCAGACTGGATTTATTCTTGGACAGGTACATGTCATTTAAGGTTCATGGTATGTTCTGTGAAGTAGGGTGCTATGTGGCTGGGGCAGTGTGACTACCCAGTTCCTGGTGTCCTGATGGCTGCTGGTGGTGGTGAGGACAGAGGCCGGGGAACTGGCCTTGGGAGCAGAGCAAGAGCAAATAGGCAAGAAAGGGACATAGCGGGCACAGGCCTTCCCTCTGTGCTTCCACCAAAGCCACATCCTCTGCTCATATGACTGCCTACTGATCCTACAAGAAACTGGCGCTGGAGGCTTAAAAGCCTAACCTACTCCCAGAGGCTCTCCCAACTCATAAGGCCCCCACATAGGCTTTCTGAGGCTCATCTTTCTCTCACACAACTGTTGATTGGCTGAAACTACTGACCTTTCGGTTAGCCGTGCAGCCTTAACCTGACAGCACCACCAGGTCCCCTAAAAACCGTTAGAGGAAATAATAAACCAGCGGAGAGTCGCTCTCCCTTAACACAAAGCAACAGCACCTCGAGGAGCACAAACTATGGGTGGTAGGATGTCTGAAAGAGATCTTAAGAACGCACACGTCACTGCAAAGGGCAGAGGGTAAGTCAAGTTCAGACACCAGCCGTTGATCCAGCAGTTGCTAAAATTTCAAACAGTGTTGTGAAATAACATCTGAATCCCTCAGCTCCACTCTTTGGATTTTTTTTCTCGGACGTGTTGGTCCCAGTAGCTCCAGGGACAATAGAGCAAGTCTTTTCCCGGGACCAACTGAACAAGTCCAGGACCCATTAGGTTAGGACGTGCCAGGTTACGTGCTTGTCTCTGGAGTAGTCACAGAGGCGGGCCAGGCTCTGAAATGGTGCTGATTGGCTAGCCCAAGCCATGCGGTGGTGTCTAGAGCTGAGGGATGGGAGGAGTGGTGGTTGCAAGGAAATCTGGGATGTTGTCACTAGAAGAAAGGGGTCCTGGGGTGCCAAACCTTGGATGGTTCACCAAAGATGGGTAGTTTGAATCCAGGAGAGGCTTCATGGGAAACAGATAAGGTTTTCTGCTCCTCTAAAGATTTTCAGCCTTAGAAACCCAAAGGAGCTATTCTACTCTGTCCGAGAGGGTCACGAGGAGTCAGAAAGGAGTCCATGGCCACTGCACTATTAGTTGAAGATGGCCGCTGGGCGGAAACCTTAGCTGTCCACTGGTGCCTGGAAGATGTACATGCCATTCTTGGTCCTAAGGAACACCTGACCTTACCATCTCCAGGATGGACTGTTTGTTCTTTTGGCACTCCATGGTACTTCCAAGATCCTTTGCTAACACCATCATGCAAAGGCTATCATCGATGCTTCTTCAGTCCTGCGGATGTTATCTTCTGCCTCTGGGGGTGTGGCTGTCAGGGGTCATACAGTCAGTTTTGGCCCAAAGATACCTGTACACAACAAAAAGAAACACTGCCCGCTCCTGCACCAGCCTCTCAACCGTCCCTATGTTGGTCCCATGATTGCAGTCACTGTGTCTGTCCACTTCATTCATGGGTCTTTCTCTTTCTCTCTACCCTTCTACTGTACTAAGCATGAGGTCCCTCCTTTGGGATGACAGGTCTTTCCTGACACATGTCCAATGTATGTAAGATGAAGCCTCGCCACCCTTGCCTCTGAGAAGCACTCTGCCTTTACTTCTAGGACAGATTGGTTTGTCCTTTTAGAGCCTGTGTTAGTCCAGGTAGACTAGAGAAACAAATCCATAAACTCACATGTGTATAAAAGAGACACTGTATGTAAAGGGTAATTATACATTAAGAAAACATCCCAACCCAGTCGCGTCCAAGGTCACAAGTCTGATATCAATCAGTAAGTCCTCTTCAGACTCATGAAACACATGCAATAATTCTGAATGCAGGAAGATCTCGATCAGTGGATAGAAAGTCCTCGGGTCCAGTGGTGGTGTCAGCATCTCAGCACTGGCAGGGTCACCACATGGCTACTCCAGTTCCCAGGGCTGCATCAGGGTAGGTCCATGTGACTTCTCCTCAGAAATGTCTCACTGGAAGTGAGCCTTGTCAGTCGAGTGTCTCCAAGGGAGTGAAGCCAGAGAGAAAGTGTCTCTGCCCCCAAGAAGGAATGACCACATTTCCCAGAATTCTCAGAAGATGGCCATACCCACACAGAGGTTCCATTGACTATCTCCAGATTGACAGGCTAGACTCCACGCCTACACTCTTAATCCTCAAATTAACGCCAGATTAGGGGACTGCCACACAGTCCATGGTATTTTCAACATTTTTCTTCAGCACCACCATTCAAATGTGTCCTTTCTTCTTTGGCCTTCTTTCTTCTATGGCTAACTGTCACATGCATGTGAGACAATTGAAAATACCATGACTTGACAGGCACATCTTAGTCCTCAACTTAGTCCTCAACCTTCGTCCTAATATAAGAAGGTTGGAGTAGCTAAAGAGAATCAGAGTATGTTGTGAGGCCAGACTGCTTACAAAGACCTGGTCTACCCAAAACCTAGGATGAAAAACCAAAAAAAAATTTAAAAACCCCCAAATCTACTGCCACACAGTTCATGCAAACTAAGGACAGAGGAGAGCCTGAGAGTCTCTGAGACTGTAGCTCTTATTTAAATTATTTTATTGGGGGCTCATACAACTCTTATCACAATCCATACATGCATCCATTTTGTCAAGCACATTTGTACATTTGTTGTCGTCATCATTCTCAAAACATTTGCTTTCTACTTAAGCCTTTGCATTAGCTCCTGATTTTTCCACCTCCCTCCCCACCTCTTCATGAACTCTTGATAATTTATAAATTATTCTTATTTTGTCATGTCTTACACTGTCTGAAATCTTCCTTCATCCACTTTTCAGTTGTCCATACCCCAGGGAGGGGGTTATATGTAGATCCTTGTCATTGGTTCCCCTCTTCTACCCCACCTTCCCCTTCCCCTTCTGGTATCTTCATTCTCATTATTGGTCCTCTCATTATATGTCCTGGATTCCCAGTGTTTTCTTATCTGTATCACTGTACATCCTCTGGTCTAGCCTGATTTGTAAGGTAGAATTGGGATCATGATGGGGGGTGAGGTGGGAAGGAAGCATTAAAGAACTAGAGGAAAGTTGCATGTTTCATTTTTGAAACTGCACCCTGACTGTCTGGTCTTCTCCCCACAACCCTGCTGTAACAGGATGTCCAGTTACCTACAGGTGAACTTTGGGTCTCCACTCTGTACTCCCCCTCATGTACAATGATATGATTTTTTGTTCTTTGATGTCTGCTACCTGATTCCATTGACACTTCCTGATCACAGAGGATGGTGTGCTTCTTCCATAGGGGCTTGGTTGCTTCTCAGTTACATGGCCATTTGTTTACTTTCAAGTCTTTTAAGACCCCTGACGCTATATCTTTTGATAGCCGGGTACCATCAACTTTCTTCACTACATTTGCTTATGTACCTGCTTTGTCTTTAGCAATCACATCCAGAAAGGTGAGCCTCATGGAATGCCAGTTTAATAGAGCAAAGGGAATACTTGACTACAAGAGTACAAGATGACCCAATGTCCATCTGCTACCTTAATATTAAACCCATAAACATATGCACATAGATCTATTTCCCCATTGTCACATATAAATATATTTACATATGTATTTAGGCCTCTATAAATGCTCTTTGCCTCCTAGTTCTTTCCTCTATTACCTTTTACTTTCCTCTTGACCCACTATCATGCTCAGCTTCGTTTTGGTTTCAGTGCTTCCTCTTGGTTACTTTGCCTTCCTTGATCAAGCCCTTCCATGCCTCCTACATCCTCCTTGTGATCGATTTTGCATCGTTTGCTGCTCCCTTGTCCCTGGGTTTGTGAAGACCCACTCTTTAGGGGATTAGAAAGCCCCGTCTTTCTCCTGCAGAGTAACTGGTGAATTTGAACTGCTGATCTTGTGGATTGCAGCTGAACATGTAAGCACTAACTACACTAGCAGGACTAGCCTGGCCGCTGAGGAGGCTTTTACTCCTGTTTGGAATGTGACTATTTCTCTTGACCTTAAGGGGGGACCCTGGTGGGCTCACAAGAACACAAATTACTCACAAACTACTCTGAGTCTTGGACTCATCCTGCCCCTTTGGACTTAGATTTTCTCACTGGCTGTGTGCAGAGCTCAAGCTGGCCCACCTTAGTGGAGGAGGAAGCTAGAGTGCTTTCCCATTCCCACCTTTAAAGATCTGTTACCTTTAAAGATGATAATACTGAAAAAGAAGAAAGGGGGCAGGGACTTGTGGTCCCTCGGTTCTGGTCACCCGAGAGGTCCAGCCATGTCAGCGCCCTCATTAACTGGTGATGATCGTGTACACACAAGGTGCTAATTCTTTAGTTTCTAAAAAATAAGATGGTGGATAATTTGATTTGAATGCCTCTGTCTGTAAGCACACTCCGTGAGTTTTAATCCCATTAGTCTAGGAGAGAGTTCTGATTCTGCGGGGATCTGGTTTCTGGTGATGAGATAAGTTCACCCCCCCTCCCTTCCGTGACTCATGTTTCAAGGAGGGAGAAGCTGGGGCCCATGGCCAATAAAAGGGGGTCTGTTTGTACCCTTGCTTTATTTGTTGTTTTCCAACCCAAGCTGGGAGCTCTGGTTTCTGAAAGCACCAGAGAGCCCCCGACAGTTTCGACTTGCCACACACCTCGGTCAGCATTGTGTGTCAGCAGGCTACCTGAGTGTAAACAAAAGTTGCCCCACCCCCATGACCACTGCAGCTGCTGAAAAACATTCTAAAAGTTGTGGCCCCAAGGCCAGGGTCAGTAAGCCAGGGACCAGCATTTGGTTGGAACTGGGAGATGCGGGCAGAGAAGATCATCTTTAGCACCTGATTCTAACCCTGTCCTCACAGCCTCCCCTTCTTCCCACTGGGTCTCCAAGGAAATCTCCACTGCTGCAGGTCAGTATCGGCCTGGCTGAGGAAAAGCATGCCCTGAGTCGGATCTTGGGCTCTGCTCTCGCTGGCACCTGATCAATTTACTCTACCGAAACTCCTTCAAGAGCACATGTGTCTGCAACCACACGATGCTCACTGGTCACGCTTCGGCGTGTGTTCATCAGTGAGACCCGGCAGCATTCTCCAGGTGATTTCGCAAGAAGAAGGGCGTTCCTGCGCTGGGTTGCTGTGGTGAACGTTGCAGGATGCTGGGCCCTGCCAACGGCTCCCTCCGGGCCCTCTGACGGATGGATCTGCCTGCCATCCAATTTGTATGGAGCAGTCAAGTGAAAAGAAAACAGGGAGAAGGAAAAAGAACCAACAGGAAAACCCGGTGGAAGATCCCAGAGGGTTGAGAATGTGTTTGGGGCTGTGACTTGGCCTCTCTGCTGGAAGGGGGTGAGGAAGTTGGGCACGTTAGTCGTGAAGTGAGTTCCCCTGGAGCATTGTGCCACAGGAACTGTCACTAAATAGATAGGGTGTGATTTCACAGAGTGAGATTTAATAGCGCCACAACTGAGGCCCTCGGGTGACCATTAAAGGAACAGAAAGAGGAATCTTCCATATTTTCAGCAGCAGGGGGAAAAATACTTCCCGGGATGTCGCTGTCTACATGACTCGTGCCAGTAAATCAGGGTCTCTAGGTTCAATTGACTTTGAAAACATAGATGGAACCAAGGAAAACACTGTGCAGAATGGAAACACACATCCTGCTCCATCAGTGAAGAGTCCTGGAGAGTCCAGGGAACATACCGGTGCCTTCCTCGGGAATGTGGAAAACAGGGAGTGGCCTTGAAATACCTTTCTCTTTTTTCTCGAAGGCCCAAGGAAAATCAAAAGCACATGGATCTTTGGATCGGGGCTCCTGGAAGTGGAGCCAGTGACAAGACGATTTTTTCTTGGCGCTTCTGGGAGAGGGATTAGTTAATTGGATCTGTGGTTTTCAGATTCGGTTGGTGCTCCTGGCATGGCTCCCTGGAGCAGTAAGCTCCTTGAGTTCACTTTCCTGTGGTTCCTTTGGTCAGTTCTACAGAATTCACTCAGAAAAGGCTGTGATGGTGCAGTGATAGAATTCTTCCTTCCATGCAAGAGACCCAGGTTCAATTCCCGGCCAGTGCACCTCAGGCAGCATCATCGCTCACCTATCAACAGAGGCTGGGGTGTTTCTGGGGTGCTGAATGGGTTTAGGAGGAGCTTTTAGCCTAAGATGGATTTGGTTGAAAGGCCTGGAGACCTACTTCTGAAAATCAATGAGTGAAAAGCCTTAGGGTACCTTGATCTGACTGATTTTTGACCTTGGGCATGCCATGCAGGACTGGGCATGGAACATGGGGTCACTGAGTGTAGGAGCCTATTTGACAGCTCACAGGAACAGCCAAGCAGAAGGACAGTGGAGACCCAGTCACTGGTGCATGATGTCAGTGTGTTGCTATCCCAGGAGACTAGACTCATTTATCTGAGCAAAACTGGAAGCTTCCATGTCCCAGGTGACCAAGAGAAAAGGCTCTCTTTGCAGACACGGTCCTGTACAGTGATCTCAAATTCAAAGAGGGTGGGAGACAGTAATAGGGAGAAGGTATGGTTATGAAAGGAGGGATACAAACTTCATGCTCCCAGAGGGTCCTCAACTTTTGGTGGAGGGGAGCAGGGGCACTCCTCAGTGTACAAGGTAAAGGGGTGGTTTAAACTTACTGTCTTCCCTCTTCCACCTAACTTTCACTTTTAAAACTCTTCACCTTCAAACTATTCCACCAGCCAGTTGCCCCTGAGTTGATTCCCGACTCCTGCCAATCCCATGAGTGTCAGGGTAGAACTGTGCCCCCACAGGACTTTCATTGGCTGATCTTATGGACCCACATGATCTGGATCTTCTTCTGAGATGACTCTGGGTGGATTTGAAATCCCAACCTTTTGGTTAGAAGTCAGCCATGCTAACCGTGTGCATCACCCAGGGACTCTCATAAAACTAGCAAACCATGACAATCACCTCTCGCGAGATCCCCAAGTGCAAAGAGTGAGATTGGAGTCAATGCCATGCTATACAGTGGGTATCCCTGAGTACACTTGATTCCCATCCACCTACCTTTTACCCATCAGCACCATTGGTTAGCAATCTTTCCACTGAGTTTGGAGCCAGTAACAGTCTCATCCCAAGATTAGATTCAAGGACTCTAATCTTCTTCTGTGCCCAGTCTATTTCTCTACTGTCCCAAAGCAGTCAGACCTCAACAGAGCTCCTGAGAACACAGAATTCTTGATGGCAGGGCTACTGACTCCTTCCCTGAAACTCCCCCAAATGGCCAGGACTACAGATGGACCTTGGCTGCAAAGCAGAGAATATCAGAAAGGTTTCTTGTTTTCTTGACTGTGCAAAGTCATTCCACCATGTGAAGCATAACAAATTATGGATAACATAGAAAAGAAAAGGAATTCCAAAATAATTTCTAAAAGAGCTCACGCAGAACTTGTACATAGACCAAAAGGCAGTTACTTGAATAGAACAAGAAAAGACTACATGGTTTAACTTCAGGAAAGGCATGCTAGAATGATGTATCGTCTCGTCTTCTTTATTCAACCTGTCTGCTGGGCAAATAATCTGGGAAGCTGGTCTATAAGAAGAATGAAGCATCATTATTGGAGAATGACTTGTTAACAGCCTGTGATATTCATGACACAAGGCAAAGACTTGATGGCAAAGATTTTCAGCCTTTAGCATAGATTAAAACTCAATGCAAAGAAAATCAAAATTCTTATAACTGGAGCAATACATGGCATCATGATAAGCAAAGAAAAGATTAAAGTTTTCAAAGATTTCATTTTGCTTGGATGCAAAATCAGAGCTTGTGCAAACAGCCATAGTGAAATTAAACAGTGTGTTGCATGGGGCCAATCTTCTGCAAAAGACTTCTTTTCTTAAAAAAAGCAAACTCATCTTATTGGGGGCTCATACAACCCTTATCAGAATTCATACATCCATTCATTGTATGCCAAGCACATTTGTAAATTTGTTGCCATCATCATTCTCAAAACATTTCCTTTCTACTTAAGCTCTTGGTATTAGCTCCTCACTTTTCCCATCCTTCCCCACTTTCCCCTTCTTCATGAACCCTTGATAATTTATAAATTATTATATTGTACACTGTCTGATGTTTCCTTTAACCCACTTCCCTGTTGTCTGTACCTCAGAGAGGAGGTTATATGTAGATCCTTGTCATCAGTTCCCCTTTTCTACTCCACCTTCCCTCCACCCTCCCAGTATCACAATTCTCACCACTGATCCTACAGGGATCATCTTTCCTAAATTCCCCATGTTTCCAGTTCCTATCTGTACCAGTGTACATTCTCTGGTCTAGCCATATTTGTAAGGTATAATTGGGATCATGATACTGGGGGACAGGGAGCATTTAAGAACTCGAGGAAAATTGCATGTTTCATCGTTGCTACACTGCACCCTGACTGGCTCATCTCCTCCCCGTGAAAAGACTTCTCAAAAGTGTTAAAAAGCAAAGATGTTGTTTTGAAGACCTAAGGTGTATCTGTTCAATCATCTCATCACTCTTTCTGCATGTGAAAACTAGAAAATGAATAAGGGAGGTGACAGTGGAATTGGTGCCTTTGAATAGTGATGGTGGTGAAGAAGAATAAATACACCATGGGCTGGCAGAAGAATCAATGAGTTTGTCTTAGATGAAGTACAGCCAGACTGCACCTGAGTAGTGAGAAGGGTGAGACCCACATTGGACAAAAATCTTCAGTAATAATACATCAGATAAATAGTTAATCTCTCAAATATAAAGAGAATTATAATTTGTTAGTCCAGGTAGACTAGAGAAATAAATTCATAAGTACACCTATGTATTTAAGACGGAGTTTTATATAAAGGATAACTGTAAATTAAGAAAACATCCCAGCCCAGTCCAGATCAAGTCCCTAAGTCTGATATTAGCCTATATATCTTTGACATTAATCTATAAAGTCCTTCAGACTCATAAAACACATGCAGTGATGCCAAATGCAGGACGATCACAAGCCAGTGGGTAGAAAGTCTTTGGACACAGTCGTGGTGTAAACATTTCAGCACTGGCAGGAGTCTCCACGTGACTTTTCTAGTTCCAGGTTTCTGGCCACATCAGGGTAGGTCCATGTGGCTTCTCTTCAGGGAAGTCTCACAGGGGTCCAGCCTTGTGAGTTGAGTCTCTCAGGCAGTAAGTATTGTCAGGAGAGAATCTCCAAGGAAATGAGCCGAGAGAGATCAGGTCTCTGCCTCCAAGAAGGAATGACCAGATTTCCCAGAACTCACAGGAGAAGGCCAGGCCCACACAGAGGTCTCATTGGCTGTCTCCAGATTGACAGACTAGTCTCCACCACCTCACATTGACACCAGGGTGACTGCCATATACAAATCTTAACAAGAAAAGTACAGATAAGCCAATTTTTAATAGGCACAAGATATGAATAGGAAATTTACCAAAGACAACATCTTGGCGGCCAACCAACTAGATGAAGTGTTCACAATCCTTAGTGATAAGGGGAATGTGATTTAAAACAACACTGAAAGATCACCTAATACCAACACTGTTAGCAAAACCCAATAAAACAGAAAATAATAAATGCTGAAGAGGATGTGGAGAGATAGGCATGCTTTTACATTGCTGGTGGGACTGTAGAATTGTACATCCACTATGGAAATCAGCATGGTGCTTTCTTAGACAAATGACAATACAAGGACTTTATGATCAGTCATCTCTCTACTGGGTATATACCCCAGAGAAATCAAGGTTACAACACAAACAGATAAATGTTCACCAATGCTTACTGCAGCAATTTCCATAATAGCAGAAACAGGGAACAATCAAGGACTCCAATTTTAAGAAATAATCTCTGGTACATTAAAACTGTGGAAAATTATGTAACAATAAAAAAAACTATGATAACTCTCTTAAACACTGTAACTTGGGCAAAACCAGAGGACATTGTACTTAGCAAACTCAGTCAATCTTACAGAGATAAATATTTAATATAACCACTGTTGTAAGGAAAGCCAAACAAACAAAAACCTGGCGTATTCAGCAAGAGAGCAAACTTTGACGACTCTGAGGAGGTCCAACGTGGGAAGAAGGTAGGAACAGGAAGAAGAGGGAGGTACATTTTTGAGAAGGGAGGGAAGAAGGAAGGATAGGGGTGGAGAGGAAGTACAAGAGCCAATTATAGGGAGAGTCTAATGGGATATGGAAGCTGATTTCATTTCTTGAGGTGGGCTGTGTAAATAGATACAGTGTGTTTCTTTAAAGACAAATGACAACAAAATCTCTCCAGATTCCTTATCCCTCAAGCCTGCGTGATATGAGTGAGTGGCTTTAAAAAAAAAAGGAAGAGGAAAAGAAAATTTGGAATGGATTTGGAGTCATTAGTGACAAACAAGTTCATCTCAAACAAAAGAGAGAGAGAGAGCGGAGGGTGGTGAACTTCGTATTGATGACTGAACAGATGATCGGACGGTACCAGTCCCTGCGACAAGACATCATGCTTGGTATGGTAGAGGGTCCGGGAGAAAGAAGAAGACCCTCAGCAGGGGGGATTGGCTCTCTGGCTGCAACCCTGGGCTCAAAGAGAGCAATGGCTGTGAGAAGGGTTAGACCCAGACTGTTTCCTTCCATCACACCTCGAGCCACTATGTGCCACAGACAACTCAAAGAGTCCCCGCAGCAGCAACGAGCTTCTCCCAGAGGCCTTTGGCGTGAGCACAGAACTGAAACTTCCCAGGAGGTAAAGCAAAGGAGCACATAGCTATTCATGTTCATAGTATGAACAGCTACACCTAACACTGTAAGGTGGAGCTGTTGGAGGTACATCTCCTCTTCTCGATGGTTCGCCTTCCTTAGGGGTATCTTCAACGGCATCTTTTGAAGCTGACTCTTGAACGACTGGGGTTAATGAAGAAACATATTGGCACTAAGTACTTGTTAATCCAACATGACTGGGATCTTAAATATTTAACTTGTAAATATTGTGATTCAGACAAACACAACGTTATGAACAAGGAAGTTCAAGAGATTAAAAGCCAGGAACACCAGAGTGTCGTTGGGTTATGTTAGAGATTGTGCAAGTCCGTGAGTGGATGGAGAAGTCTGTTTGGGACAAGAGGTTCCAGGAAAGGACACGCAGCTTTGAGTCATTCTCCCCTGCTTCCTCCAATTGTCCTCCATCATGTTTCCCTTCTCATGCAGCCCCATGTCTCTTTAGAGAGGCAGTTCCAAATATCAGCGAGTGCTTTGGTTCTATGGGAGCCCAGGTGGTGGGCGCACTGGTTGACAGCTTGACTGTGACCAGGAAGGGAGAAAGATGGAGAACCCTTGGAAACTCTAGCTCTGCCCTGAAGGGTCACTCTGTGAGGGAGGGCAAGCCAGCGATGGGTTTGAATGGGTTTGATTCTGCAACCAGCCACATCCAGACCATCGATGGAGGTGGTTCAGCGTCCTGCAGAAGGTAAGAACCTCATGTTAAATGCAACCCTAACTCATCCTGTGCCAGTTATCAAGTTATCACCTCTCGCCTCCAAGTTCACCCTTCAGTGCCTCCTCGGACAATGGAGAAGGACCCCTTCTTTGGTCTTTTTCCAGCTGACAGAATGTTAAGCTTTGTGGGGGTGCTGCAGGGAGTTTGCAGGAGGCAGGGGGCTTTCTTCTAGTGGTCTACATAGTGAGGACATCAAGCTTTCTCCTATCCTGCAGCAAGGCTGGCCTCCTCCATGCCTCCTTAGCTAAGAGCATCCAGTGGCCACACCCCACCGCTTAGCCCCCTGGGGAGTTTTGTAGTGAAGTGGCCCTAGTGAGAGAGTTTTCTGTGACCCATTTCCCATGGCATCTTAAAGAACAATTGCCCAGCAAGGTCTCCAACATGGCAATCCAGGGATATCTTGGCTACCTGGGAGTCAAGGTTATGCATCTCAAGAATCAATTTCAAGACTCTCAACCTCCCTCTCCATCAAGATCTGAATCTCATCCCTGGGAGAGAGTGGGGAAGGCGAGGCTCTTCTTTCAACCCTCAACTTATCTCTCAGCGTTCTGAGTTCTCTTTGGAGCTGCCAGCCCCATACAAAACCAGTAGAACACCCCCAAACCAAGCACAATGCAGTTTCTGTGACTTTTCCTGGGAATAGAAAAACCTGTCTTCCACTCTTGGAGCAGCTAGTGGTTTTGAACGACTGACTTTGCATTTCACAGCCCAATCAGTTACAATTTTGTCACCAGTGCTATTCCTGTACAAAGGGTTTAAAAAGTTCATGGGAAAGAATTTCTGTATCTCTCTACTCCTTCCATTTCCCAACAACTTTTTGCAGAGTCCCCTCATGTTTTAGAGTTCGGATTGTCTATGAGAACTCCATCTCCAACAGCCTCATCCCCTGGTCATTCATAAAGCTTCATGTTGAACTTCCTGTTCAAACTGCTGTGTGGGTTCCGTCTTGTAGATGTGGGCTCCCTGATGCACATGCTTGTTCAACATAAATTGTTTGCAGCGTTTGAATACAGGAGTGGAGAGTTGTGTTTTTTTCAACCTAGAACAAATACGGTTAAGCTCACAGTTCACTTATTAATACTGTGATGTCAGAGGATAAACTGTCTTTCCTCTTGAACTACGAGTTTTTTTTATATTTTCATTTTTAGTCTAATGCAGAAGCAACCATGTTATAGACAAGACTGTCAGACTCAGCCTTGGAAGACTATGTCAGTCTGGGTAGACTAGAGAAACAAAATCGTAGGCATGCATATGGATATAATGAAAAGGTTTATATACTAGAGGAATGGGACATTGAGAAAACATCCCAACCCAGTACAGTTCAAAGTCATAAGTCCGATACTAGCCCATATGCCCGATATTAGTCTATAGAGTCTCCTTCTGACTCACGGAGTCACAGGCCAGTGGCTGCAGAGTCCCAGTGCTCCTCACTTCCTGGGCTCAGGATCCATCCACAGTATCCAGTGGTGGTAGAAGCAACTCAGCACGGGCAGGGGTCTCCACGTGGCTTCTCCAGCTTCAGAGGTCTGGTTCCATCAGGGCAAGGCTGTGTGGCTTCTCCTCCAGCTCCTTCAGCTCCTCGGACGCTGCCATCTTGTCTTGTCCGTAGTTCATTGTCTCAGAGACTCACTCCCAACAACTGAGGAGATAGCTTCTTATCTCCATGAGGGAAATATCATGAGAGTTCTCAGAAGTCTCAGGAGAAAGCCACACCCACACAGAGGTCTCATTGGCTCTCTCCAGTTTCACAGGCTAGACTCCACCCCCTACATCTCAATCATGAAATTAACATAAGCACATGACCGCCACAAAGGCACATTTGGCTTTGGAAGCCCAGGTTCTGATCATTGACGCCAGGCGCATTGTTGAACTCTGCACTGCAGTTGTCGCTTCTTATTCGGGTTTGGATGAGATGGTGCAGGTAAAGGTGCTTTGGACCTTCAGATTCTGAACCAACCAACCCCATTACTGTTGGGGCAGTTCTGACCCAGAGCAACCCTCTAGGAGAGGGCAGAATCGCCCCCAGAAAGTCTCCAAAGTGGGCCTGTGTAAAGAATCAGGCTGCCACATCCTTCTCCCGTAGAACCAACAAAGGGCTCGATTCAGTAATTCTCAACCTTCCTAATGCCACAATCTTTTAATACAGTTCCTCATGTTGTGGCAACCCCCACAACCACAAAATTATTTTTGTTGCTCTTTCATAACTGTCATTTTACTCCTGTTATGAATCGGGTGACCTCTGTGAAAGAGGCATTTGACCCCCAAAGGGGCCACGCAGTCCACAGATTGAGAACTGCTGCTATAATTCATGAGGTATTTCTTGGTAGGTATGGAGAATCACCGAACGTTTTAACTCTCCCATTACATTTCATACTTGGTACTTATTAACAGGCAATTGCCAGCCTATTAAGCAGGTGTTAAGTATAAATGATTTCTGTTGCCAAAGGTGGGGGGGGGGGGACGGGAAACCTGTTTGGTTTATTAGACAGTTGAACAATTTCTCTACATAGGCCAGGCAATTGTAATCAAACCAAAGTTTTGAAGTAATTATGACATCATCTCTTTGGTGTTCATTTCCCTGCAAAAGTAATAAGACAGTGTTGAAAGCATTATGGTCATGTTTCATTGACTTGACCCAAGCTTTTTGGAAAAGACAGAAACTGCAGGGCCATTTAGAATGACAGCCAGGAAATGTGTTAGCAATTGAGATAGTCACCAATAGAGGGTGGGGGTGGGGTGACAGAAAAGGGCCTAAAACATGGTGTTTGGGTACAGTGACAGTCAGTGCTAAATAGAAGCACCAAGTATCACTGTCTTTCTGAACTCCTAAGACATAGTAGTTCTCAACCTTCCCAATGCCCCGGCCCTTTCATACACTTCCTCATGTTGTGGTGACCCCCAACCATAACATTATTTTCATTGCTACTTCATAACTATAATGTTGCTACTGTTATGGATCAGGCGACCAGTGTGAGAGGGTCATTCAAGCCCCAGAGGGGTCACGACCCACAGGTTGAGAACCGCTGCCCCCAAGAGAAAGCAAACACTTCTTAAACAGCTTTTATGTATAAAGGACATGGTACGAATTTCATTTCATCTTCAGAATGGCCCTTCCTGTGTCCAAGTCAATCCTGAATCATAGCAATCCTTTAGGAGCAAGTTGAGTGGTCCCTTAGGGTTTCCAGGGCGATAGCTCTTGACCAAGCAAACAATGATGCTTTCTCCCTGAGTGGATCTTGGGATTGAACCTCAGACCTTTGGGTTAGCAGCTGAGTCCTTAACTATTCAGTCACCAGGATTCCTAGCAATAGCCCTCCAAACAAAAACCCAAAACTATGACCATCAAGTGGATTCCAGCTCATGACGATCCTGCACAGCAGGCGAGAAGTGCCCTGTGTGTTCCCTAGATTAGAAATATTTCTGGCCATAGAAAGCCTCATCTTTCTCCCTAGGCGAGTCTGGTGGTTTTGTACTGCTGACCCTGTGATTAGCAGTCCTACAAATAACCCACTCAAACACCAGGATTCCTTCAACAATAAGGCTATGAGGTATTATTGCCCACCTCATCTTACAAGTAGAGAAACGTAAGTTCAGGGAGAGCGAATCATGCGTCAAGACCATATGGCCAGTAAGTGGTGATCAGAGGTCAGAACTCAGATGGACCTGAGTTCACTACTAGATGGATAGTGGACCTTTCTTCACAATAACTTCCAACAATTGACTGGTGTTATTAGATCCCTGGTCATGCTGTGGAGTCATAATGGCACTATTGATTGTAAGGGAGACAGTTCAAATCGACCAATGGCTGTGTGGGAGAAAGATGAGGCTGTCTGTTCCCCTAAAGATGTCCAGTCCCTGAAACTCTCTCAAGGGCCACTATCAAGGGGATTGGACTGGTTGGCCGTGGGCTGTTTGTGATTAGCAGGTGAATGTACATCAATGAGAAAACAAGTCATAGTCGAGTCTGATGGAGCTTGCGTGAGGATTTTGAACAAACCAGTTTGTGCCAGTTTGAGCCCCTGCTGAGGACTTCTGTTGTTTTCCCCAGTTAGAAGGGACCAGCCTCTAAAGTGTGAGGAAATGTGTATACAAGAATCACTTGGGGGTCTTAGTCAAATGTAGCTTCTGATTGAGCTGGAGAAGATGAACACGCAGCCTCTCAGCAGAAGGTCCAAGCAGAATGAACTGGTTCAAAGCCCTGGCTGGAATTCACAACAATTTCCTTGGGGTAGGTTATATTCAAGGTTCCCATCAGATATTAGGAGTTAACTATTGGATCAAAAAAATGTGTGTGTGTGTGTGTGTGTGTTTCTTTTGGCAAGTATTCAACCATATGCTATAACAGCACCAACTGGCCATTTGCCTCTCGCGCGTCCATAATCATTATCCACAACGATGTTTGTTCTGTTGCTGTTGCCGCTTTCCCTCTGCCATCTGTGTATGAATTGACTTAGTCTGTGGAACGAGCTATGTGCACATGTTTACCTTGTAAAGGGGAGCGCACTCCTGAGAATGTCTTTCCCTTTTTAATGGCTATATCGCGTTCTGTGGCTGAGAAAAAGCATAGTGGTGTTGTTGTTTTTAAAATATTTAGAGTCTTTCGGGTTTATGCTAGATCTTTAGAAGGCTTGAAAGGTTGGCCCTCCCTCAGAGTATTTCACTAGTCTGAAATAGTGTTGGAATCATCTGGAAGACCAATCTTACTTCCAAAGGAAAAAGGAGGAAAATCAAAGCTTACTACAATTGAAAATCACGAGTCCCCATGAAGGAATGAATAAGACCATTGCTGTAATATTAGGAGGGAGGAAATGCCCTCAATCCAGTAGGACCTTTGTGGGGAAGAAGTTCCCAGAAGGTACACGCCGTTAAGCACTCTGCTCGTAACAGGAAGGTCGGCTGCTCAAATCCACCCAGATGTGTTCTGGGAAGAGTCTTGACTCCCTACTTCCAAATGGCCACCACCATTAAAAACTCTGTGGGGGTCAGCTCTACTGTGATACTCTATGACCGGGGACAGCTCCACGGCATCTGGTTTTGATTTGCAGGAAATCCTCCTCGTTTGAGGTGTCTCATGAAAGCTGGTTCTGTCACTGCAGTACTGGATTCCTCACCCTGTGGGATACGCTTCTCGTGATCAGGACAGGTGCTCATCTTTTTCTCCTATTCTGCAGACCGAGTCCACTGTCTAAAGGTGGCCCTCCTCATCCCTCACTCAGACAACGACACTGGCTTCCAATCTCCTCCTGTCCACACTGCAATGCAACCCAGTCTTGGAACGCCCTCTAACTGATGTCAGATTGTTCCCCACACTCCGTCTGAGCTCTGTCACTGATGCTGAAGGTCAGGCGGCAAAGCCTGGTCTAAACCAAAGGCCTTGTCTAAGTATTTCCCACATACTCTCCTTCTGCCCTGACCATGACCTCTATGGCAAAAATGAATGGGTGGGCAACAATGAGGCCCACAGGGAGGGTTAAATAAAGGGACTTCTCTAGCCTGGGTGGTCAGCGAAGACTTCTTTGAATAGATACCATGGGTGTTGGGATAGGTAGCAGCTGATCATACAAAGAAAGGGTAGAAGACCTTACATAGGCAGACAGAAGCTCAAATGCAAAACTATAAGGGAAGATAGAGTTTGGCCTTTGGGGAGAGCGAAGAATGGAGTCGATGGTGAAAGGAGCATATTGAAGGCTGGCAGGAGGCAGAAAACGGAGCCTAGGTGATGCAAGAGGCAGATCTCGGAGAAGCTTCTCAGGGTCAGAAAAGGTTTGGGTTTATTCCAAGGGCCATTGTAAGCCTCCAACCATGTTAGCTGGGCAGTGAGCTGACACCATCTACATTTCAGAAGAGTATCCTGGCTACTGGAGGTAGAAGGAGTTACGAAAAGTTCCAGACACCTGCATCCCCAGGTCACCTTTTTAGCACACCTGCGCAGAAGAGATTGTTATTTTGGATGAGTCCAGGCTGGCTCCTCCCACCCCTCTGGGCAGCAAGGAAATACTGCCTTCTCTGCTCTTGGCATGGTGGACACTATTGTTGTAGTCCTCAGTCCTCACCCCAGAGCAGGCTTCTCTCGATTCCACGGCTTCTGCATTACTTCCCTTTCCAGTTATCCATCTCTCTTTATGATCTGCCCCAGCGAAGATCATCAGACTCGGGCCATGCTTGCTTCTAATGGTGTTGTATTTTGTCTAAGAAGTGGTTCTCAACCTGTGGGTCGTGACCCTTTGTGAGGTTGAATGACCTTTTTATAGGAGTCACCTAAAACAAGATTTCCCTTGGGTTTTAGGAACAGAGACACTGCTCCTCTCCAGCTCCAGGTGGGTCCACCCATATGCAGAAACACCCATATATGAGGGCCCAGCATGAAAACTGTTACCCATGCTACACCATGCTTTAAGACATTTCATTTATTTGTCATTAGAAATAAATATCTCACAATATATAGTGACATATATACATATATATGCTTTGATGTTCAGTTTGTAACAATGGAACTACATCTTGCATATCAGATATTTACATGACATTCATAACAGTAGTAAAATGACTGTTAGGGAATAGAAGCAAGAATACTTTTAATGTTGGTGGAGGTGGGAGTTCACCACAACATGAGACCAGGTATGAAAGGGTTGAAAACCACTGGTCTAAGACATATCTGTTCATCCTTCCAGCCATCATAAATACATCACAATTGGCCAAAACAAACAAGCAGATCAGTATTACAAAAAACAAAACAAAACAGAAAGTTCCTTTGAGGTGTATAGGTTAGGGGTTATTTTTTTTCTGTCCATAAATTGCAAGAAGGGCCATAATCTCTTCCTCGGATGCTGGTCTTGGAAATCTCTGTGAAGCTAGGTCACAGTTTTAGGATTCTCAGCCAGTGTTGATAACGTTCTGCTCAATGAAACCATCAATCTATGGCTAATACTTTGCATCCCCAAATCAAGCATTTATTAACTGTCTGCCAGCCAGAATAACTCAAGGGCAACATGGCAAAGAAAGCATGTCCTCGAATTGGCTCCAAGGCTGACTGTGGAGTATACAGAAACCCAGGCTGTGCTGGGGCAGCTTGAAATGTTAGCCTTGACCTTGGCGACCCCAGCTTAAAGTTCTGTTCACACGCCATTTTTGAGACATCCCAGCCAACCAAAGCTTTGGGCACTTGCTGCTCTGAGGTCATTGAATTTGTCGTGGCAGTTTGTTATCTGTTGTGGCCTTAATTTAAAAAAGGGGGTTAGATTTCTCAATTCTGTCTGTAGAGTTGACTTTTCCTGTAGACAAGGGCTCATCCTCTTTGATTTGGGGGACATTTTAAGGATATTGGTAAGATTGCCTATTGGTTGCCCACGGCTTCAGGATCACTTCGGAGAACTCTTCCCCCACATAATAAACCCAGGGCCCCTCAGTCCCTCCAGGAGCTGCCTGCACTGGGCAATCTCCACACCGGCTCCAGAAGGCTCTTCTTGGTGAGGGCAGAGGCTGTCATTAGGGAGGAATGGACTTGAGCCTATTTCTTCAAGGTGGGACTGGGCTTGGGTTTGAGGGCAGACCTGAGGTTTGCAAGCACCTTGGAAATGCTCAGGGATGCTCTCCCCAGCTGGAAAATGCTACCTCAGAGAAGTAGCCCGTGTTTGCGGTAAAGGCTGCACTTCCTTTGCCGACCTGGCTTTATTTACTTGTTTGTTTTGCATCTGCTGCCAGGAGGGGAAATTAAGATCTCGCCTTTGTCAGCAGCTAGGCAAGCAAGGCTGTGTTCCAAGTTGGAATGTCCAGGAATCACCTAGTGGTTTGTTTTTATTGTTCGTCAAGTCGGCAGAGACTGCTCGCCTGAGTCATTCCAGATGTCCAGTCAACAAAGCTGTACTTCATAGACTGGTGAGTAAAAAAGTAAATTTATAGGCCCCAGGAAAGGCCGGGAGGATTGGGTTGTCTCGGGATAGAAAGACACTTTCATTCTTAAAACAGATCAAACATCGGGCAGCCGGTGACTTTTACCTTCCGGGGGCCACCTGAGCCACGGGGGCCTCGTCCACCCCTCTCTTGCCCTGTCTGTAAAGCAGAAACCCCAGCTACTGGCTAGCCTGCTCCCAAACAGGTCTGGATGGTCTTAAGGGAGCAAGGTGCTCGACATTGAACAGACTCCCTCCAGGGCGGTATGGCAAAGAGAGAGGTTTCCACCCTGGCTCCCAGGCTGAAAACCACAGAGACGCGAACGTGGCTCATAGTTATCCAAGTCTATTCCGCCGCTCTGGGATGCTGGCCACGGCGCCACACGTGGGTTTAGGCTCCTTGCTTTTTGAGTTGGCGACAGAGGGTAACAGTAGATGGTGGTAAGTGACACGCCTTGCCTGGGCTTGGGCCAGGGGGGGTTAGAATCTGTGGCCGTAAATCTTAAAATGGCAGAAGGTGTCTTACGTTCACGTTTGCCTGGCAGGAGCCCCAAAAAGTGCAAGTTGTGATCTCCCGAATGCCTACATGGCCATAATACATGACCTAACTGAGTGGCAAAGAATTTTTACAACAGCTGGCAAGGCGCCACGCCAAGACTCAACTCTCCCTCTCCGAGATGTCTGGATGGAGCAAACCGCATGATTCAAGCAAGTGCCTGGCTCGTAAATCTGACGTGGGAATAATAGCCTTATTCTCTGTCCTTGATATCACGTGGCAATGGCCAGGAGATGGAAGCGTCTATATCATGTGTACCCGATCGCGCTGCGCTGTCAACGGATGAGCCAGTGGGTGTCATCTAGAGAATGTGCAGTAGCAGGGAGGGAAAAATCTATGCTTTGTTGCGAGGTGATGACCTGTCGAGCACTGAGGCAGGTGGACCTCCAACATGATCAGGTGGAAGCCTCCCAGGGAACAAGAGGAAGGTGGGCGGGAGGGGGTGGGGATCTTGGCTGATAATGGAACCGAAGCTCAGAGCAGTCTAGCAAATGGCTCCAGGTCTCTAAGTGGTGGAGAAGGGTGGCTGCAGGTTCAGGCCCAGGTCTCGTTGGTTGTACCCAAGTCCCCCTGTGAGGCATCTTTGGATGGTGATCAAGAATGCTTTTCACACCGGGAGCAGTTTAAAGTCTTTCAGACATCCTCTCAAGTGAATAAAGGAAGGACTATGGGTCCAGTTCGCCTCTGCACTACAGAAAGAAACATTGCCACATCAATGAGACTTCTCTTGTATACTTTCTCCATTTGCCGCCCCTCCTGAGCCCCTCATCTGGACTTGGACCCTCTCCTGCCCACCCACTGGTTTATGCATTCATAAAGTATAGCCTTAGGCCATTCACCTCGTACAGGTCTGCATGTCTATATGAATGGCATACTGTTGTTCACTCTATGGCTGTGCATGCGTATGCTAGGTGGGGTGGTTAGCTTTTATGCCAACTTGATGGTACACGTGTGGAGGTAGGGTGGAGTTAGTCAGCAGGTAGCCTGGCGAAGTCTCCTTGGGGGTGTGGCCTTTCATAAGAGAGAGACTGGGAACTTCTCTCTCTCCTGCCCCACACCCTCCCTGCTTGCCAGCATTGCTGTGCCTGCCTCCAGGATGGCCCCACATGGGCAGAGGCTGGGAGAGCTAGCAGCATCTTGCTGTGTTTCCCAAGACCTTGGGCCTGTGTGACTACGCAGCCACCAGTCGGTGACCTCTTGCTTCTGGTGAATCAGACTCATGGACTGGATTTGGACTGAGCTGGGATGCCTGTTTGGTCTAAAATCACCGCTTGATAGAAAGTTCTTTCTTACACATCTAAGAACGTCCCTGGTTTTGCCTTTCTAGACAGCGCACACGTGGCATGGGTTGGCACGTCTGTCGGAAAGGCCTCCTTTCCACAAGCTCTTGTGCAGCCTTTCACACGCAGGCTTGGGTCTGTGGGATTCTTCCACGTTGGTATGTGTGGCTGTGGTGAGGTTCAGTCCCACCGAGGGCACCCATGCTGTGTGTTATTTCTCCCACTGTCACGGGTGCCCTCCCATCAGGCATGGCAGCGACCGTCAGTCCCCACACACCTCTGTGTCAAGCAGGCTCCCAGACCCAGGTGGTTTTCCTCATAAGGAGCTGGAGTGGGGTTTCCCTACCTGGCCCAGCCTCACAGTCTCAGCTCCCAGGCCAGGGCATGCTTTCCCACTGCCTGCTGGCCTAGGCTGTGGCCTCCCTGAAGGACCATGCTGCAAGCCTCATCTGTAGAGGGACTTTTGTGGCCACCTTTCAGTGCTTTCTCTTTTGTTCCTGTTGAGGTAAGAACAACGTCAGGACTCCACGTGGGCTTGATCCCCACCCGCCTCCCCTGGGAAGTCCTGGAAGGAAGCTGAATGTAAAGGACCATCTGAGCCTTTCATCTTGGCTGTTACTGACTCTGTGGTCACAGAGAGCTCGGAAGATAAAGGCAAGATCCCCCCTGCAGGAGGCCCAGGGGTCTCCCCAGATTACACATCTGACGTCTGTAAGAAAGAGGCTCACCTTCCCCATCTGTTGTTGTTGTTGTTTTGTTGTTGTTGTTAGGTGCCAGGGAGTCAATCCCAGCCCATCTAAGAACCTGTCAGTTTGCTGGACAGTAAGGATATAATCCTCGCACGTGGGTCTTAAGGACTGTGTGATGATGACCCAACTAGATGACAGTGAGAAAGACCAGGCTCCCAGAAGCTTCTGCGAGCATCTCTGCCACTGCATGATTGGCCTTTGAGCCTGTCTGGCCCTTGTTGGGGAGGGGTGTACATTACAGGACACTTAAGAGCATCCTTAGATGGCAGATAGACATTCCCCAGCCGGGATCGTGGCGAGGGTCTCCAGACATCGCCAGATGCCCCACTGGGCAACAAATCACTCCTGGATGAGAGCCCCTGCAAGACCCGAGGACAGCCACCCTCTTGTCTCTGCTGTAAGAAGAGGCAGGCTTGCTGACCTTCGAGGCCTGCACGGCGGCATCCTCTAAGCTGCAAACGCAGGGCCCTTGAACGGAGTTCCTGCACTTCCTGCGCAAGCTCACCCATTCCTCAGTGTCAGGGACTTGGGCGGCGGCTTTGAAGTCGAAACGTTATCAACCCTTGAAAGGCCATCTGACGCAGACTCTGGAGAAGGAGGACTGTACCCAAGGACCCCAAACAGGGAGCCTGTAGAGAGTGCTTGCTTCTCAGAGTCTGCCGTCTTCTGCGTCATTGCGTTGCAGGTGAAGGTGACTGGTGACATGAAAACCATCAGGGGCTTCACTTCTTGAAGTCCCGGGACTAACCCGGCACAGGTCTCAACGGTACAGTTTGGGTGGAGGTGCAGGACCAGGAAGCCGACTGCGGAAGAAGCGACGACTACCAGTGAGGTTGGCCCTGGCCTTCCCCAGCGTGGTTTCTTGCGACTGAGTGAAAGTCATGTTCTCTGATCATCGGCAGAAGGTTTAAAAACCCTTACAAGGACGTGCTGGAGAAAAATGGCACGCTGGGTCAGTGCGCGGCTGCCCCTTCCTGGAGCAAAAGGACTGAGCAAATATACATATAAAGGACCCCCAACTTTAAACCAATTCCAGGCCACCTCAACTCCATCTTCCGCCATGCGAGCTCCCTGAGTGATGGAGGCTGTCCCCAGTCACGCTGCGTCTGTTGCCTTCGTGTATTTATTTAACCCGGGACTGCTGCCGAGAAGACTCGTCCACCTTGGCCCGTCGAGCTCTGCGACAAAGAGGACATTCACACCAGACCCCAGTACCCAGCACATCAGGAGCGCCTGGAAGGGAAAGACGGGCCCAGACCAGCATAATACTCTGCTTTATCCCTCTGCTGTCGGACGGCAGCCGGTCAAACGGTGCCCTGGTGTTCCACAGGCAGACCAGGCCAGGCTGGGGGTGGAGGGGAGCCCTGGAGGGAGAGGGGCTCTGCTGGCTGCTGAGAGCCCAGAGAGACCACAGACGCTGAAGGTCAGGGCAGGCTCAACTTCCTACTTCCCATCAGGACCCCAGTGCTGTCTGGGCAGAGAGAAAATCCAGAAAGAATCCAGAAGCCAACAATCTGTGCTCGATCCTCTTGCAGCAAGTGGCCCAGCCTGCCATGCACAGGTCGACCTAGCCTTGCTCCGGACCCAGGATTGATGCCCACAGACATCATCTTCAAGCACAAGGTCCTCGGATTACGATGATTCCACAGATGACGCACAAGCGGGCCAGCCAAGGATTAGGGTTGATCTCAGTCGATGACATAGGCCTGTTTTGTTTATTTTTCTCTGCCAGTCCTTTTTGGAAATTGGGAAGCCCATTAAGCTCTCTGTTACCATCTTTCCATGAGCCCCTACCACACCCCAAACTTCTCCCTACTCCCTGGAGCCTTCTCACTGGAAACGTCTAAAGTCCAATCCAGACTCACATGGACGTAAACTCACAGGAAAGCACACTGGGTTATGCCCCTCCAAATGCGAGTTCCATCTGGGTCAGCTGCCTCGCCGATGCGGGTGGGGTTGGGGATCCCCAGGAACAGCCCCCTTCCTGCGCAGGTAGGTATTCCTCCCCTTGTTGCAGATTGCTTAGGTACATCTCACAGATGCTGCCTTTTTTTTACACATGAAGGGCAAGCAGGTCCCAACAGTCTGTGCTCACCTCATGTCTGGCTCCCAGTTTGCTCCTTCTCACAATATGTCAAGCTTCTGCATAATGCGTCATATGTCATACGTCTCCATCAGTGACCAGCAAACTCACTGCGGTGGAGTCGATGCTGGCTCCCAGCGTCCCTACAGGACAGGGTCGAACTACCCCTGTGGGTTTCTGAGACTGGGAGTAGAAAGCCTCTCCTGTGTTCCTTGGAGTGGCTGATGGTTTCGAACTCCTGATCTTGAGGTTAGCAGACCAGGGCAGAACCACTCCATCTTTCACAGAGGGGCTTCAGAAAGTCGGTGGGAAAGTTCCATTATCTTTTTGTTTCATTCCTACTGCAAAATTTTAAAGCCTTCGAGTATATACATGATGAAGACTCTCCCTTCCCCCCCCCCAAAAAAAAAATAGTGAAAAGGCAGTAGGGTATGACTCACCTTATTGCAGTATGTCCTTTATGGTGGCCTCTGGGAGGGAGCCCTCAGTATCTCAGAGGTCTGACTGCACATACACTATCTTCGAGTGACTTGAAAATCCCTCCCACTGGCAGGAGGACTCTCTTTGTCTGCCCTGGATTCTGAATTTGGCTCTATGGATCATGTGATTGCTCTGGCTAATAGGATGTTAGTAGAAGCCACGCCTGCAGAGCTCTGAGCAGATATTCATGCCTGCTCCTATTTGGGGAGCTGGATGTGCCATGACACCATGCCCAGGACTAGCATGTTGAAACACCCATGAAAATGAGCCCAGTGCCCCCGTGGTTCTAGCTCACAGTCAGTTGACCCCGGGCTGTGCCAGAATCCAGCTCGTACCAGAGCTAAGCACAGAATAAATCTCTACACAGCTGACTTGTGGGTGAAAGTGAGCCCTGGCCTCTCAGGGACCTGCACCCAATGCCTTTTGTCTTTCAGACGTCTTTACTGGGGAAGCTCTGAGCCATGACCACTGGGAAGAGTCAGAGAGGTGGTCCTGGAAGAAAGAGGGACAAGGCACCATGGGAAAGCAGACAACATAATTGCCCGACACTCCAAGAAGTTGGTAACCACTCGATGGCAATGAGCTTGGCTTGGTTCTCAGAGTCCCAGACGTTTACCATTTCCTTTATTTCAAGAGCCTTGCGCAGGACATGATTACATTCTCCTTTTGTGATACGTTCCTATGAATATTTTCTCTTAGATTGAAAAGTCACAGAAGCCTTGGATTTTCTTCAGTACGCTTTCTCCTTATGAATAACGCACAGGTATTAAATGATGAGGTTTCCTTCAGCCTTAGTGTCCAGGAAGCTCATCCCAAGTGTGTGGAACAAAATGAAGAGGAGTTTAGGACCTGGGGATAGTCGCTGCCTTGTGCTCGACAGCCCTCCCATTTCAGTGGACCATTTTACCTCACATTTTCTCTTTTCTGATTTTAAGGCTATCTCTTGTCTGGAGAGTGCGATGGGTGGGGAGAAAAACCCTCTCTCCACTCAACCTTGCCGTGGGAGTGTGAATTGGCACAACTTCTATGGAGAGCAATTTGGCAACATTGCACTTCAAATGCATATACCCTTTAACCCGGCAATTTCACTTCTAGGAATTTGTCTTACAGCTGTGCTGTAAATGTGAATAATTGTGTGTGTGTGTGTGATTATTCATTGTGGTTTTGTTAGTAATAAGGCAAATATTTGGAAACAGTCTAAATATGCATTCAGGGAGGATTGATTAAAACATGGTACAAGCCCTGCTAGTATAGTAGGTTTACACGTTGGGCTGCTAACTACAAGATCACCAGTTGGAATCCACCAGGTGATCGTTGGAATAAAGAGGAGGCTTTCAAAACCCACGGGGGCAGGTCTACAGTGTCCAATGGCAGTGGGTCAGTGAGTAACGATTTGTAAGAACAGCCCACTAGAGGGATGAGACCTGGAACAAGAGATGTTCATTTGATGCTCTATTTGCAGATAGCGTCGTCAAAAAAAAAAATAGTGAAAAAAACGAAATGGCCAAACTTGCTTCCTCCTGTGAGCTAGAAGTCTACTTTCTCTGAAGGCATTTGCATCATTGATTCAGCTACAGCTCAGTGGGCTGAAGGAGTGAGTCTACACGAACGACTGGCTGATCTTCCGGTGGTCGTGGGCAGCTGCATGCATGGCACCTGTGTTATATTAGATCGTTCCAACGGACCAGCATTTGCCAAAGGCCTCTCACAAGCCAGGTCTTCCATCAGGAGACTATCCTTGGCCGTTTGGCTGACACATAGGTGACTGGTACGCGATCACGAATTTCAGGATCTGCGAAAGTGGAAGCTGTGGGAGCCATCTCTGTGTCTCTTGCGTCTATGCTGTAGAGTAGACACTTCAAAACGTCTGTGGAATGAAGGGTTGAACCAGGTCCTCTTTGAGTATGGCCCAAGGAGATGTCTTGAGAGAGAAGCCACTGTGACTAGACTTTGTTGATATTGTTGTTGTTTATTATCGAGTCCTCCCTGCATCACAGTGACGTTGTGTGTGACGACGTGTGGGTATTCCCTGTTCACGCTTGGAGCACCCGAATTTGGCACAGCCACTTGCAGCATCAATAAAACACACAAACATCTTTCTGGGAGACTCTGCTTTCAGCCAAGACCCATCCGACATCCACAATATTTTTCCTTCTACCCTCTCGTCTGACTCAGCTGCAGCTATTTTGAATCATCCTAAGCCAAAGATTGCCTGTTGATATTAATACTTTTATTGGATCGTTTATATTTCCCTTGTGATCGTCTTTCTCTATAATAGCTATAAATGAGGAACTCTTCCATCTGATTGGCAGGGAACCACCGTATGCGTTTCTTGGCCCGGAGAAGTCAGCACTTCCAGTGTTATCGCCATGGATGGAAGCATCTCAGATGGTGTTCCCTCAATTCCTAGACACAAGTTTTTCACCGTCAGTTTCAGAGCAGCTTGAACATCTTGCTTTAGTACCTATCAAAGGTTCTTAATCACAGACTCCCTCCTGAAATGGAGGAAGGTCAACCAATTCTTTTTGGTCCAGTGACTCTGCCCTCTATCTTTTTTTGTTTTTCCTGACGATCCCCGCATCATTCACAGGTGTGCCCCTACATTCCTTCAATATTGCAACTCAAGGCTTGAGTTTCCTCTTCAATTCTTTCAGCTTGAGGAATGCTGACACATTGGGCAGAGTACGATATGAAAAAGTAATAACAATTTGTAAATTATGAAGGGGCCATGGGGAAGGGTAGAGGGGAAGAAGGGAAATATGGGGGCTGGTACTGGGGGCCTAAGTAGAGGGAGGATGTTTTGAGAGTGATGATAGCAACAAGTGTGCAAATGTGGCCTGCACACAATTGATGTGTGTATGGATCGTGATGGGAGCTGTATAAGCCCCCAATAAAATGATTTATTTAAAAAAAAGGAGGGGGAAAGAGGAGCTTATATCAAGGGCTCAAGTAGAAAATATTTGGAAATGAAGATGGCAACTTGTGTACAAATAGGCTTGATACAAATGATGTATTGACTGTTATAAGAGCTGTAAGAGTCCCCAATAAAATCATTGAAAAAAAACAAACAATCAAAAAATCAAACCAAATGTCATCAAAGCGATTCTGACTCATGGTGGCCCTAGTGTTTGCAAAGTTGCAAATGTGTACAAGAACAGATTACCATGTCTTTCCCTATCAGAATGTCAGGGGGCTTGAACGAACTCCCATGCAGTTAGTGCAACAATGTCACCCGGTATCTTTAGATAAAATAAACAAGATAATAGTAAACTAAATTAAATTACATGTGTGAGATAAATTTATGATATATGATAAAATAACTATAAAACCATGTGACTAAAATGCAATCAATTTACATAAACCAAATAGATATTAAAACTAAATGAAATTAGTTCCTAATCAAAACTGAATAACATAATTTAAAACCTATTGAATTTAACATATTAGATTTATATAAAATTATTAAATCGACTGTTTAAATAAATACAATTAAGCTATCCAATTAATTTAATTCTATAAATTGAATAACCTCACATATACATTAATTTTATTTATAAGGTAATATAAAATTTGAACAAATTTTTAAGATATGTGGAAAATAGTGACTTGAATTGGATTAACAAAATTAGACACAATGCATCAAGGAATATAAATAAATTAATATTTATTTAATTAAATGAAATACATGAAATAAATTAAAGTAGCAGAAATAAAATAAAAGTGTATATCATGTATTAATTAAATAAATTGATACAATAACATGGAGTTAAGTTATAGAATATCTATAATATAGAATAATTCATTTTAACTTATTAAAAACAAAATAACATGAATAAAATAAAGTTAAATAATACAAATAGCAAACATCAAATGAGCATAATAGATTAAATTAAACGAATTACATTCTATTGAGCACACCAACCAAATTAAATTACATAAATAAAATAATTAAATTTATTTACATGAATAAAACTAAATTAAGTAACAAAAATAAAACCACAATAAATTTAAGTCACATATAAAATTAAATAAATTGACCATTAAACTTAATACATAAATCACGATGTATTCAATGACAAATAAATTATGAAATTACATAAAATAAATTTAAATTAATACAAATAGATAAATAAATTATCAGTAAATTAAATTACATAACTAAATACTTAAATAAATTAAAATGAAGTAGGGTAAAATAAAATGATTTAAAATAATAAATTAAATTATATAAATAGAAGTATGTTAAATAACATAAAAGAAGTTAATACAACTTAAATAAATACAGATAAGTGTATCATTATAATTTGACAAATTTAAAGTACATAAACTTGAATAAATCAAGATATAGATGAATAATAGATAATGCAAGTAAATCAAATTAGATAAATAAGCACAAATGAACAGCAAAAGCAACTTGTTGTTACTGTTGTTGTTTTCATCATTTCATTGGGGGCTCTTACAGCTTTGTTAGGATCCATGTATCAGTTGTATCTGCTATATGCCAACGTTCTTTTCTAGACATTTTACTTTTCATTGAGCCCTTCGAGTCAGCTCCTTGTTTTGCCTCCCTCCCCTCTACCAACCCTCATGGCCCCCTGAGAGGTTGTAGATTGTTAATTATTTTTACGTTTCACACCAATCACACTCTCCCTTCCCCTCTGTTTTCTGTGTTCTTCCCCCTGGCTGGGACAGGGGTGCTTATGTGCCATTCATTGTGCTTGGTGCCCCCCTCCCTGCCCACCTTCCTCCCTTTTCCCTTACCCTTTTGGTATCTCTGTTCCCATTCCAGTTCCTGGCTTCCATATGTTGTGAGTTTTATCTCCTCTATGCTCCCGTCTTAGATGGGCTTTGGGTCTCCGTTCCAACCCCCCTCCGTTCTCACCAATGCATTTTTGTTTACTGTTTGTTTGTTTACTGTTTTGTTTACTGTTTATTGTGACTCTTCTAATGCCCATTTCCCAGCCTCAATGATACCTCAGGATCTCACAGGCTGGTGTGTTGTCTCACTGTTGGATGGCCACTTGTCTAACTTCAAGCTTTAAGACCCCAGACACTCTATCTTTCAGTAGCCGGACACCATTCTCTTCTTCACCATGTCAGCTTAAGCACCCATTTTGTCTTCAGCAATTGTGTAGGGTGTGGTGGAGGTGGAGTGAGCATCACAGAATGCCAATTTGTTAGAACAAAGTGTTCTTGTATTGAGGGAAGGTATGAGTTGAGGCCCAAGGCCCATCTGCAGCTTCAGTGTATTGCCTCATAAGTATATGTACATAGGCCAATACCGCTATGGTTATGGATTAATGGATTTGCAGAAGTGCACACCTCTGTCAATCTCCCTATCTATGCTGTTGCTTCCTAGAGCTTCTAGATGAAGGGGCAGGAGGAAGCATGAGGAACTTTTAAAGAACAACAAATAAATGAATGTAATTGATAAAATTATAGATACCTAGTTAATGGATAAAATTAAGCAAACATTAACTTATGGAAGAATAAGCGTAAAGTGAATAAAGTGGCTGTTGAGGATGGAAAGGAGAGTGGATCTACTCTGCCCTGAGAAGACTGTGAGCCCAGGTGGGCTGGCAATCATGGGGTTGTAGAACAAGAAGTCTGGTGAGAAACGTGGAGAGAGGAAGCATCTGCAGAGGAGAGGGCAGGAAAGGGGTGTGCGTGAAACTTAGGGGGGCCTGCTTCTTTCGTCAGTGGCTTTGAAGGAGCTTGAAGGGTTCCTAGTGTGGTGATAGGACACTGTCCCTGGCTCACCCCTCCCTCGCGGGGCTGTTGAGGGGGCTGAGGTGTTGACTCTGCACCCAGCACCTGAAATCTGGGTCAGAGCCCAGAGGAGTGCACACTGTAATTGGTGGTTTTATGAGTTTTGCCCTTGAGGCGATATTTGCAGATGCCAGTTCCAAATCCTGGATAGAGCCACTTAGGAGTGGGACTTAAATAGCAGAAGTTGCCACCGATTTAAATGCAGGACGTCACCTACAGAAGGCGCTTCCTTCTTCTTGCCTTTGAGGGAAGCTCAACTTCATTCCTCTGGAGGGTTCACAGAGATGTGGCTTTCAGGACACAGCCACGTGGTCCCCAGGCCCCAGGGAAGGTCTCCTTGGAGAGGTCTAAAGAGGCACCCTCACCTCAAGGCAGAGACCCTGCTTGGGGGTGATCATTCCACAATGGGGTGCAGTTCCTTTCGTTTTGGCTGATTCCTTTAAAAGCAGAACTCCAGGGTCATCTAACAGAGTGTGACTTGGACAATTTGCTTCCCAAGGTAAAACCTGGATTTTCTCTGTTCGATGTGGTCCTTAACCTGAGTCAAGGCCCTGTAGCTGATTCCGTTGGCACGATGACTGATGGCACAGAGACGACGTTGGCTCGAGGGAGGTAGGATTCTGTTTTGAAAAATCTCTTTTCAGGTAGCCCAGCAACACACGCCATGTCCAGGGGATGGAGAAAACAGACAGCTGGAGAGATAAAAAAAATACAGACAGGGCCAAGGTCGTGAAAATCCATTTTGTGTGAGAATTGACAAGGTGCATATGGCCTGGTCTCGAGCCTTCTGCCTGATGGGTCCCTGCCAGCATCAGATACTTTTTCATGTGTTGACTAAGATGAAGCTGAAGGTCTCTCCGCAACCACAGTCCAAGGAGACTGTACCATTTCACTGTCATATGGAGAGGCAGCCTATTCCGAATGGGAGTTTACTTGTTCGCTACTCCCGGAGGCCCTAACTTCCCAAAGGGGTTCAACCCCTTCCTCCCAGAGCACGGAGCTAGCTCGGCACAATCTGCCTATCTTTTGGCACCTGAGAGATGCCTGGGAGGCAGGTGTATCTGCTCAATATCCAACCTGTTTTTATGGCCAACCCCAA